>QZGG01000271.1:0-184029 GCA_006409495.1 Sedum album
CTATACCATGATTAGCTAACTATTAAGTGCTCCGGCCTCTAAGAAACTATTAAATCCATGAATAGATACTCGACATGGGGAACGAGATGGGTGAGCAAGCAGGAATCTTCTGACCAATTTACTTGAACAACCTAGGATTTTATGCTGGTTGAAGAAGTCACGTTTACATATATAATCATCAAAATAAACAGTTTCAAGCCTTTATTTGTGTATGGACTAATTAGTGATAACATGAAATTGTAGGAGAGCATAAAAGCATGTTTATTTTCAACCCTTAAAAGAAACAGTTTCAAGATTTTTGGACATATTTATTATTATGAAGATTTTATCACATATTTATTATTATGAAGATTTTATCACATATTTATTATTATGAAGATTCTATCACACTCGGAAATTGGTTAACAGTCTTGGTACCAGTAGAAGCTGAAATTGATTATTTATTGCGAAGATCACTGAAGTACTTGGATGGGTCTCTTTCAAAATCATCTCTGTAAATAGTTGTGTCCCTTCCAGGTGCTTTCATTGTTTTCCTCTTTCCATTAGAAGATGAGCCCCCAAAGAAGTAAGCAGCCAAGCCAATCCCAGCAGCAGCAACAGCCACCATTGTCACCATATCCTTCAGCTCCTCGTTCTCCTTGTTTTTTTGGTTTTCTTTTCCAAACATCCTTGACAGAAAAATGCAATACAAGTTCAAGGAAAGACTTGGAACATGCCTGTTTTATAACAGTCATGCAACTTCAACTATTTAAATGCCAATTGCCCTCTCTTTAAAAATGCCTTTTGGGGCATTTTTAAAAATTATTCCAGATGGAATTTTTTCTAGAAATGCGCCACCTCCAAACATTTCTTTTTTAGATGCCTTCTTTTTCAGATGCCTTCTTTTTACAAACTCTTTTCGAGATGCCCTCTTTTCGAGATGCCCTATTATGATTTATAAATAATCATAATATCCAATCTTGCAAAAATCGAATAGTTACAATAACGTAACAATCCGGTTCTATCAAACTCGGACTTATTGTAAATGAATTTTATTCGTCAATTTATCCGACAGGGATCCATCTCAACCGCTGAGTCAGCAATTAGAAGAGTTCGGTCTTGAGAAAATCGGACTACATTATTTCACTTTTTGAAATCTGGTCTTCCTGAAATCGGATTGCTCAGAAGATAAACGTACAGTGGAATGCTGGATGCGATTTTGAGCAGAGATGATGGCAGTGGCGGCAGCATTCAGAGTGTTGTTGACGATTAGAACCTCCGTTGACCCCTCTCATATTGTGTTCTGTTCTACTCTTCGACGACGACAAGGCGAACCCTTTTGGTGATAGAATCGAAGAGGGATCTCGAGTCAGTGATGGAGGGATGAATTTTGGGGAGATCGGATAGAGTTATTCTTGAATCATTACTGACCGGATTTCAAAAAGTGAAATAATACAGTCCGGGTTTCTCAAGACCAGACTTTTCTATTTGCTGACTCAGTGTCTGACTCGGATCTCCGTCGAATGAAATTCATTTATAACCAGTGCGGATTTGATAGGATCGGATTGTTACGTTATTGTAACTATCCGATTTTTACAAGATCGAATATTATGATTTTTTACAAATCCGGTCTTACTTAAGACCGACTCATTAAAAAGTAGGGCATTTTAAACAAAATTGAAAAATAAGGCATCTGGGAAAGAAATATTTGGAGGTGGAGCATCTCTAAAAATTATTCCAGTTGCCGCATGCCTTTCAAGGCCAAAATTTGAGACAATAAATAACTGTATTTCCAGCTACCGCACTTTGAAACTTTGTATACATGTTTGAATCTATTTTTAAGAGACTGTATGTTACGTAAGCCTTTAGAACATAGTGACGTGAATCTACTATTAAATGACAACTTTCTCCTAAATATATTTCGATGAAAGCTAAGGTACTAAATTATTATTAACCCTAGTGCAATATTTCATTCTATTACATCAACCAAAACTGTACTTAGGGACATGTTGTTTGTACCTACTAATTGCTCAAGGAATATTGTCTTTCATCTACAATTAAAATGTTTGATGTCTTTCTGCTGTCTTAAAGTGATTTGGAGAGTTTCAAGAACAAGACATCTTAGGATTTCAATAGAGTTCAAGGACCTTCCTAACATTAATAAGTCGTTCTATCAACAATAATATCTATTAAAGTTACAAGCAAGCGACAAATACGAAACGCACGTCGTGTTGGTTTATCAATTAGCGTTTGTTACGAAACGGCATCGTTTCTAAGGGAAAAGGTTCATAAATATTAGTCCTTGGCGTTCTCCCACCGTTAAACAACAAATTTATACGAGTATGAAACATTCAGCTCTTACTTGACTAGTCTGTTGCCCATTGATCTGATTACTTACTTGATAGCAGCTAGCAAGCTGGTCAGATAGTCATTGTAGTATCTGATCCTTTTCTCATCTTTTAGAGCATCTTTTATTGAGGTAAAAGGACCATTTGGACCATCCATACCTGTAAAAACAGACAGTAGAAACATAAAATGTTGTAGAACTTTTGCGGAAATTCGATCACTACTGAAGATATTGGACTAATGGATTACCATTTTCAGTGATGATAACAACAGGGTTTCCATACTTCTGCTTGATGTAGTTCATTAGGCTTCTCATGCTATCAGGAACTATGTAAAGCCATATCGAGTTTGCCCGGTCACCAATGGCCTTACCATTCCTGAATGCTGGACAGAAAAATAACAGCAAAAAATTATAAAGAAATTTTTTTAGAATACATTTTTCTGAGTATACTCCGGTGAGAGATGAGGATACTTACGCAGAGTAATAGTCCCGGAGTCAGTGAATATGTCTGTTATTCGACCAACGATACTAGAGGAATTATCACTTGCGTAAAATGTAGTGTAGTGATTTATTCCCACAAAATCCAGGGAACCTTTGACAAGCGCAATTTCTGCACTTGAAAATGTTGGCAAGCGTACTCCTACTCTATCTTTCATTGATTGAGGATAGTCCCCAAGCATCAAAGGATCAAGAAACCTACATGATGAAAAATGTATACTTTCATCAGTTCGTCTCTTTTGTAGAAAATGACTTTTACATGGTAACTGAGTGGTGTGTAACATTACCAGCCTAACTGAAAATCTTGGGCTCTTTGGGTTGCATCGATGTCCTTCGTAGAGTTTGTTGCAGGTTCGAACCAAATGACATCAAAAGACACACCAACTGAGCCTTGCTGTTTTGCCTGATACTTTGTTCTGTAAATGTCTACAACAGCTGCATGAGAAAGAAGAACATTGTGTGCAACTATGTAAGGTTCGGGTCGAAGAATTTCCTTCTTTGCAGAGGACGTGATAAAAATACAGAACACCATCCGGGTGCTTGGAGGCCATCAGTATAACCATGGACTGAAAATGTATGTGGCTCATTGAATGTGATCCAGTGTTTCACTCTATCACCAAATTCCTTAAAGCAAGTTTCAGCATATACCGAAAAGTCACTTCTGCAAAATGTAAGTTCATAGTTAGTATACCACATTTCCCGGTTCATCAACCAAAAGGCACACAAATTCTCCTAACGAGGGACACGCGCTTGCGCGTGCAGTAGGGTTTCAAAAGTTTTTTTTCAGATCTCAAACATGGTGGTTCCGGCGCTGCCGACTACGGCTGGAACCACAATTTCGTTAGGCAATCAATTGGGAGGCGGCGAGATTAGAGAGAGGGAGAACACCGCAGTGGGCTCGACAAAGGAGGACGGTGCAGACGTTCCGAATTTTGTTGACAGATCGAAATCCTTCTGGCAACAGAAAAATGAGGTGAACAGGTCGGCTTGTGCAGGGGCTAAAACAACCTTTCATCAGGAACTCTACGGAAGTCACGAAGTGGAATTTACTGAAGAGTGTTGGGAAGAGTTGGCTTCAGAGTGGGGAACAGCTTTGGTCGGAATGGTTTTTGGGTCGCACCCAAGTCTAGGAAGGGTCACGGGATTTGTAAGATCCCGATGGGGGGATGCTGATGTGGTTTCAGTTGCTCAGGTAGACACAGGTATTTTTATTTTCAGGTTCAAGACAGTTGTGGAAAGGGATCGTATTATTGATCAGGGGCCCTGGACCTTTGATAATAGACCCATGGTGTTAAAAATTTGGTCGCCAAATGAAGTGTACTCCCTGGATAATGTTGCGTCCTTACCTGTGTGGGTTCGCTTTCCTCGTCTTGCTGCCCATTTACGAAGAGTTGACGCTTTAAGTAGGATTGCGAGTTTGGTAGGCAAGCCACTAAGAACTGATGGATTTACAAACGGAAAAACGAAGCTCATGTATGCAAGAGTTCTTGTGGAAGTGTATGCCTCAAGAGAGCTACACAATCTATTTCTATTAAGGGACCTCATGGAGTGACATTTAATCAAAAGGTGGAATATGATTGGCTCCCTCCTAGATGTGCTCATTGTCAATTTTTTGGTCACACGGAAAAAAGCTGTCAATGGCCTAGGGTGGAGATGGAGGTAGAGGATGATGAAGAAGATAGAGTTTTGATTGAACCGGAACAAAATAAGGTAGTGAAAACATCTAGGGATGTCTTGAAAAAGAATAGAGGAAATGAGGGATCATCCGAGGCTCGTGTTTCAGAAGCTCAATCTTCTGAAGGTATAAGTCAGTCAAGAGGAAGTTAGTTCAAGAGGTCCATTGTCCCTTATCAATGGGTGGATGACTCTTTGGATGAGACTTTTATAGAGGTGATTAGAAAGGGAAAGAAAAAAGGGAAAAAAGAAAAGAAACTTCAGCTATCTTCACAAGATTCAGATCTGAACAAAAAAATAAAAAGTTTTGTTCGTCGCCCCAAAGGTATTGGAATCGGAGCAAAAATCACGCTTTGTTAAAGCCAAGGTTCGTCAATTGGAAACAACTATTGAAGGAAGTTCATATTTGTTTTGAATTGATGTTGTGTGTTGTCTAGTTTTTGTTCATGTCGTTGGGTATTGCGTACCTTTCGTTTGGTGTTTTGTTGGATTTGTTTGTCGTGTTGGTGTCTTGTAAGCCTTACCTTTTTGATTGAATGCACCTAAATTCTTCAAAAAAAAGTTCATAGTTAGTATCATAAAGATTTTTCTCCCAACTCAAGTAAACTTTATGGTGTAAAAGTTGTGAATTACATGATCTGATGATCGAGCCAGCCGAGGTATCTGTCCTCCAAGGCCTGAGGAAGATCCCAGTGATACAGCGTGACATACGGCTCAACACCTTTGGCTAGCAGTGCATTGATGAGATTATTGTAGTGATCAATTCCTGCCTGGTTTATCTGACCAGTTCCATCTGAAATGTCATCAAAACAGTACTGTCAAACTCAGTAAACAGGTATAATACACTGTTTTAGGTATCTAAAGAAGACTCACTTGGAAATATTCGAGACCACGCTATCGAAAATCTGTAAGCATCCATCCCCATATCCTTCATGAGCTGAACATCTTTCTGTTTTAGAAAACAAATGTTATCAACCGGTTTAAGATTGCCATTCAGTTAGTCATAAACATTTTTGTAGAACATGTCTCACATTGTATTTATGGTTTTGGTCGACGGTAACATCTCCATTACTACCATCTGAAATTTTACCAAATTTATGGGAAAATGTATCCCAAATGGTCAGTCCTCTGCCGTCTTCATTCGCTGCTCCTTCGTACTGCGAAAAATCGAACAGTTACAATAACGTAACAATTCGATTCTATCAAACCTGGACTGATTGTAAATGAATTTTAGGGATCCATCTGTTGAACCCTTGGGTTTTGATGATGACAAGTGATCAATACTGACTACTGTATTGAGTGTGCAGATTGTGCTTCAGTGGACATACCAGCGACAGTCAGATCGTGAACAACGACTAGTCTGAAGTCGTTAGCCGTTCCTGATATTTCGGCTAGAGAAAAATATATTTGAGTGTGCAGATTGTACCAACGATTGTTGTTGTGCATATATTTGATATAAAATATATAAGGAAGAGTTCAAGAAGGACGCATATATTTATGTGAAACAGTGAGACACAAACTTAACTGTTGATTATTAATAATCCAACAGATGAGATTTAAACTCAAATAACCGTCAAATCCAACCGCCACGTATTTTTTGTAAATCCAACCGTCAATTTAATTAAAAATAAATTTAATGTGGTCTGAATCTGTCATTTATGCGACAACTATTTAGATCAGGGAGAAGGAGAAGACCCTGATGGCACAGCTTATTGAGGAGCATCTTGGCAGCGACGTTGGGAAAGCCCAATCTCACTTTACGCATTACATGTTTTTTTCTATACCATGATTAGCTAACTATTAAGCGCTCAGGCCTCTAAGAAATTGTTAAATCCATGAACTCGACATGGGGAACGAGATGGGTGAGCGAGCAGGAATCTTCTGACCAATTTACTTGAACAACCTAGATTTTATGCTGGTCGAAGAAGTCAGGTTTACGTATATAATCATCAAAATAAACAGTTTCAAGCCTTTACGTGTGTATGGACTAATAAGTGATAACATGAAATTGAAGGAGAGCATAAAAACATGTTTATTTTCAATAAAAAAGAAACAGTTTCAAGATTTTTTCACATATTTATTATTATGAAGATTTTATCACACTGGGAAATTGGTTAACAATCTCGGTACCAGTAGGAGCTGAAATTGATTACTTCTTGCGAAGATCACGGAAGTACTTGGTTGGATTTTTTTCAAAATCATCTCTGTAAATAGTTGTATTCTTTCCAGGTGCTTTCATTGTTTTCCTGGATTCATTTCCAGAAGAATCATTTCCAGGAGAATCATTTCCAGAAGAATCATTTCCAAAAGAAGATGAGCTCCCAAAGTAAGCAGCCAAGCTAATCCCAGCAGCAACAGCCATTGCTATCGCTATATTGTTGCTGTGGTTTTCACTTCCAGGCATCCTTGACAGAAAAATGCAATACAAGTTCCAGGAAAGACTTGGAACATGCCTGTTTTATAACAGTCATGCAACTTCAACTATTTAAAGGCCAATTGCCTTTTGGGGTCTCCAGATGTTGCACGTCTTTGAAGGCCAAAAACCTTGAGGCAATAAATAACTGTATTTCCAGCTACTGCACTTTGAAACTTTGTATACATATTTGAATCTATTTTTAAGAGACTGTATGTTACGTAGGCCTTTAGAAGATAAGTATTGTGTATCAATTATTAAATGACAACTACTCTTAAATATATTTCGACGAAAGCTCAGGTACTTCATTATTATGACCCTATTGCAATATTTCATTGTATTACATCAGCCAAAACTGTACTTTTTTTGATTGAACGAGTACAAAACTGTACTTAGTGACATGTTTTCTGTACTAAATCATTATGCAACGTTGTCTGTCAGGTGCAATTAAAATGCTTAACTGTTTGACTATTTGGTCAGCTAGCGTGCTTGTACTGACGAAACGACATCGTTCTAAACGGATTGAGGTAGCATTGATCGGCTGCGTACCAACTGTTTGACGATATGCTTCAACAAACTTGATCAATTTATTAGATTAAACAGAAACAACTAGCAAGATTATGACATTTGGAATTCGGTTAACAATCTTGTTTCTAGTTGGTCTCAGAGCTCACGAAGATCGCGGAAGTACTTTGATGGGTTTGATTCAAAATCATCTCTGAAAATGGTCATGTTCCTTCCAGGTGCTTTCATTGTTTTTCCTGATTCATTTCCAGAAGAAAACAAGCTACCAAAGAAGTAAGCAGCTAAGGTGGTGACAGACATTGGAGTACATTTTCATTAACAAAGGTGGTGACAGTCGGATGCAAATGCAATCTGGACTCATGGTGAGTTTAGCATATCACATTTACATTTTCAAGTAAGAAATAAATTCATAACCAATTGCAAACACAATGAGATGTTTTAATACTTCAGATAAACAGCCATATGTTTTAGGGTACATGTGGATGGATTGTAGACTCATTATCTTATAGTGTTTATTTACATTGATGCATGCTTGATGAACAACAAATGATTTACAGTATGAATTCTTCGGATTTATATCAACTCTGAAAGTGAGATCCTACCTCAGAAATCTAGCTTTACCTCATTCAAAGAAACCTTTTAATTCAATTATATGGTAGAGTTTGTGTTGCTTTCCTTCATAGAGGCCATTGTTTTTGGTTAATGCTCGAGTCCATAACTATGAATCATTTGATTTGTTGGATTTAAGACTGCCTGAAAAGATAGGTCATCAACATTTGCCAACTTAACTTAATCCTTATTGAAGATACTGCAATACTTTTTTCTAGTACATACTACATAATCCATCGTACTTTAGTAGAGCTTTAGCATCTGATGCTTTTCAGAACAATTTCTATTTTTTGTGAAGGTTGCTGAAGTAGCCTGATGGGTTGGCTTCAAAACCACTCCTTGAAATATAGCCATTTCCTCCTGGAGCTTTCATGAAGTCTGACGTAGCTCCAGAGGACTTTGAGCTGCCACCAGCACCGCCACTGCCGCCTCCTGCGCCCTTTGAGGCTCCTGCCTGCTGGCCATCACTGTTACCACCTTTCGGCATAGTTTTCCTTACAGAGGTATATTTGAGTGTTCTTTTATTTTGAGAAGTTGAGTTGAGTTGATTCTCAAGCAAAGCAATGCATGGCGGTTTTTATAGTACGATGGGAGAGTAAGAACCACTGTCTTTGTAGGTTATCACAGATTGAGTTGCTGATTTCCTAGGAAGTCGTTGTCAACGACTATTTTTAAGAAGATCAATGTTTGCTAGGGAAGAGCCATCTCATTTAGGTTAGAATTTGAGTTATCACAAATCTAATAAATATGATGGGAAATATGTCATTTGCATTGAGAATCAGCAATAGTTCCTAAAGTTACTGATATTCTCTATGGTACTGAATAGGGTCAAGTTTACTTCTAGGAGTCATGGCTTTGTAGAAAGGTCATCCCAATAAGATGATCTTGGAAATACAAGAATCATGGTGGTTTTGGAAAGGTCATCCCAAATACTTTTTACTATAAACTTATCATCATCTTCAACTCTCTTATTATTTGTCCAATTTGAAATTGTAATCAGATTGTGGTAATTGACAGTGTGATTGAAAAATCTTGGCTACAGTCAGATGTTAGCAAGAATATGGTCTCATGATGAGTTTAGCATTTTAAGTTACTTTCATATTTTAGTAATATAGACAACATTGAATTTACAGTTATAAAAACTGATTTTTTTTCTAGAACCAATGGTGAACTAAGTGAAAGATCTGGCTGAGGGTACTAATTTTCTACTTCTGAACTAATTGATTTGGGTACATGTGAACTGTGGGCTCATTTTCTTATGATGTCAATTTGCATTGATGCATCTTTGATAGTCATCAAATGACTGTTAGTATGAATTGTTCGATTTTTTAAACTCTGAAGGTGAGATCATATATCAGAAAACTGAGCCAAACTTGGAAAGGCTAGTTTTTTTATACAGCGTGCTATCTTATATTTTAAAAGGATTAATACCTATTACTATGCAACATTGTCTACCAGATACGATGAAATGTTATCGATCAGCTCAACTGTTAGTATATGTAGATACTGCAATAGATAAACTTCATCTTTATTAAGCATAGTGCCGTAGTTTATCCTAGTACATTTTAGAGTTCTTGCAGCTCATTCAAACTTGACTAAGTTCTTCATTTCTTGTGCAGATTACTGAAGTAGGCTGATGGATTTGCTTCAAAATCTTTCCTGGCAATGCAACCATCCTGCCCAGGAGCTTTCATCATGTCTACAGCTTGAGCTCCAGCAGACTTTGATCCGTCACTTCCACTCTTCGTGGCCACCTTCTGCTGCTCACTGCTGTCCTTATTTCCACCGCTTTGCATCCTTTCAAAGAAATTCTGACATAGTGTGAATTTTAATTTCTTCTAGTTGGGACAGCTGTGCTCGAGTTAATAGGGAAGCAATGCACAATGCCTGGTTTTATAGTAGTATCCGATTGTAATGTGTTTCTGCTGTCATATTGTAATTCTGAGAGTTTCAAGAACAAGACATCTTAGGATTTCAATGGAGTTCAAGGACCTTCCCAACATTAATAAGTTGTTCTATCAACAATAATATCTATTAAAGTTACAAGCAAGCGACAAATACGAAACGCACGTCGTGTTGGTTTATCAATTAGCGTTTGTTACGATACGGCATCGTTTATGGAAAAAGGTTCTTAAATATTAGTCCTTGGCGTTCTCCCACCGTTAAAACCTAAATTAGTCACAGAAGCAAACCCTAATCGAGTCGCCAAATCGTAGCAGTTAACTTGAGTCATCGTCTGTACTTATGGATGACCAGAGGTAATCATCAGTTTCGTATTTCTGCATAGCTTGGTTTTTCTCACTTTTGCAAAAGTTGATTTTTTTGGAATTTTGATTTTGCAAATTAAGTGTGCATAAATAGTTATGTTCGCAGTCGGAATTATTCATGTTAGCGGTCGGAATCAGTAATGTTAGCAGTCGGAATTATTTTTGTATATTTAGGTGATACCAATAAGTATTTTAATGGCAGGGAGTGTTCGGATAATAGTAAGGAGGATGTCGATAGGATAAGCGAACTTCCGGAATGTTTTAAAGGAAAGTATTTTGGAGTTTTTACCAATTAAAGATGCTGTCAAGATGAGTATATTATCAAGTCAGTGGAGGAATATTTGGATTTGTAGGAAACAATTAAAATTCTATGAGGATTTTGTTGATGCTATAGATAATTTCACCGTCGAAAAGTATGCTGGAATTGTTGATAAAATTATTTCTATGCAAAATGGCCCGATTGAACGTGTTTCTATGCACATGCATTCGGATGTCACCGAAGATTTGATAGACTTGAGTGCATGGATGCACAAATGGTCGCAGAAAGGATTACAAAGGCTTGAAATTAGACCCATTCCTCTCATAAATGATCGAGTTATAAAAATCCTTATACCGCATTGGCTCTTTCAATGTCAGAGTTTGAGGTCTTTAGAGTTAGAATGTGTTAAGCTTGACATTCCTCTGGATTTTTGCGGCTTCTCTAATTTGATTACTCTTATTTTACATGATGTGATTGTCGACGTGGATTCCCTTGATACTCTCATCCCTAGATGTAGGCAACTTAGAACAATATATATTAGGAATACTCATTTCGATCAGGTCAGCCATGCAAATCCTTTGATTATCGATTCGTCAAATTTGAGGTCCATAGATACACTGGGTCATATTTCGGCGAACATTGTGTTGAAAAATGTTCCTCATTTGACTGATCTAAAACTCGTGTGGTGCTTGAATGCTCCTGCGCATTTGAAGGGGGATACATTTAATATTGTTCAGCTGTGCTCGTGGTCCCAAATTCAGAGGATATATCTTGATCAAAGGTTGATTAAGGTGAGATATATTCAGTTTGATCAATATTTTTTCTTCTATTTTGTTAGCTTATAAAAATAATTGATTCTGTTCTTTCTGATTTCAAAGGCTTTCAATGGTGATTGGCCACAAAGTCTTCCCACACCCTTATTAAAGTTGAAGATGTTACAATTACGTGAAGTTTCAATTTCCAAGCGGGAGGATATATCATTTTTGTTTTGTCTTCTCAGAAGCATGCCCATCTTAAACTTTATACTTATCAATGCCCATCAGGTGAGTATTTAACAAGTTAAACTGTACAAAAGTACACTTACTTGTACTGTTTCATTATTATCGTTTTGTCTCAGGAACCCAATCAATCTCAAGGTGCTGTGAGAGTTTGGGAATCAGAGGGATTGAAAGCTAACAACCTAAACCAACTTGAGACCTTAAGTCTGAGAGTGAGGGAACAATTACCTGACAATGAAACAATTTTCACAGTCATCAAGATATTTCTATCCAGCTGCCCTAACCTCAAGACCAATAGCCAGGTAATATTCTAAGCATTCTTGAAGCCATCTTTGGACTTGGTATTCAGTTTTAATTATAATATTTTCTATCACAAACCGTCAAGTTCCCTGCAATAACAATCAAGGGTACTGCCACTATACATTTCAGGTACGAACTGTCCGCCGTGATAATGGTGACAAAGTAGATATTCCCATGAGTGAGCTAGTACGTAGACAAAGTCAAACAAACACTTGAGGATATTCAATGTTGCAAAACAAAAGCGAGATGCATGTATCGAAGTTGTAAAAACATGGGATGAGTTTATGGAAGCACTTGGCCAGAAGAAAATGATTTTAGCCCCGTGGTGTGATGAAGAGGTACATAATTTATTACCCTCATACACTTTGTTTTATGGTTTTCAAATCATCCCAAACAAATTGTTTTGCTTAATTAATTGAATTACTTTCCCAATAACTTTCTCGACCTGATCTGCTAATTGGTCACGTACGTGTAATGTTTCAGGAGGTAGAAAGGGATGTAAAAGCACGGACAAAAGGTGAAATGGGAGCTGCAAAGACCTTATGCTCTCCTTTTGATCAGCCTGAACTCCCTGAAGGTATGTGTGTCTATTCATTATAATACAAATTTTACTATGAAAGTGAATCCTACTACTTCTAAGCTTTATAAAACTATTTCACTCCCTTGTACATTATATGATGCAATCATTTTCTTACACCAGAATTCATAAAAATTGCAGGAACTTTGTGCTTTGCTTCTGGAAAACCCGCAACTAAATGGACTTACTGGGGAAGAAGTTACTGAAGCATGTCCGCAATATGCATTTTCTCTAGATTGATTTTACTTATAATTTCCCCTTTTTCTAAATATCTACTTTTTAATTAATTTACAACTCAACCTACAGTTGATCTGTTTCTTAAGCTCCAGCTTCTTAAAAGCAAAAAAAAATCAGTGTACTTCTGTGCTCAAAATATGACTTTATTTCCTATGGTGTTTATCTTAATATACTGTATTCTCATTTTGGTAAGTATTGGTGTATAAAACCAAACAGTGGTGGTGGGAGGAGCCAAATTCTGTCCCCAACCGTACGAAACACATCCGTCACCTTTGCGAAATGTCAAAAAGCAAATGCATAAGGTGGCTAGATAGCTAGTAGATACCCTAGTATTTATAGGGTAACATGATACACATATAATCTCCACATTCACTTGTTTCCGGTTTATGAAAGTGTGATATGCATGATGATCCCATTGATGGATGATGACCCTCTCTGCTAGCCGACCTTATTCACCTACCTCGGTTCCACAGACTCATTGATTTTCGTTTGTTGTTTTCCTCTCAGTGCAATTTGGGATATGGATCAAGATGCTACAAGCTAGGTACATCATACAAAATCCTATACTTTGTCATACACATAGATCTCCCACTTAATAAGATCTGTTGAATTTTGTATGCAGACCAAATCTATCTGAGACTTAAGATGTTGTACATAATAACATAGCTGTAACTGTATATGTTTAAAAGTTGACTTCCGCCAAATGCGCATTTTCTCCAAGATGCTCCACATTTGCTATGTCAAAGTTGTCTATGCATGGTTGGATCTCGACTTCGAAAATGAATAAAAGTGAACTTAAAAGCGCACGGCCATGTTTCTTATCATCGCTCGTACCTTAAATAATTGATCAATCCTTTAGCATGTTTTATATACACTTTTTCCTTGATGTGAGATTACCCTGTTCTTTATTGACCATTATTCTTTATCTCATTAGAAAGATACATGTGCCTTTTTGAGTCCTTGGAAAACCTTGCTTTTGAAGCTCTTGTCCATCTTCTCAAACATCTTATGTTTTGACTCACTTTAAAACCTTAGCACAAACCTATGCGCATTTTGCATGCAGACCAAATCTATCTGAGATGTATATTTGCCAGATGTAGCTGTAACTAACTGTAAGAGTTTCCTTTAACATGTCTATACACTTGAGTTCCTGATATGAGACTAACCTCGTTCTTTACACTGACCTTCATTTACTCTCTCTATAAAGATGTATATACCTTTGAACCTTGATAAACCTTGTTCTTGAAGCTCTTTCAAATCTTCTGAAACATCTAACCTTTTGACTCACTTCAAAAGGCCAGCACAAGCCTAAAAGAATGTCGTCTAGCATGACAACACTCAGTACACACTTGTCGAAATCACACTGGTCCGTAACCAACCAAAGAGCTAGCTTATGAGGATGTCATACAATATTACAATTGAATCTTTTATAGACCTCTTTATAACCTCTTTGTTGATCTTGTGACATCTCTTGTGGGTGACAGACGTAACGTTTTTAAGGAATAAGATTGAAATCAAGGCATGCATGATATGATAATCTTCGTTTATTTAAGGTAATGATAATTCTACCAATTAGTGGTGCCGATAGAAAGAGAAACACTTTCAGAACTCTATTATGATAATCTAAGACTTTGGTAGAAATACACAGCTGTTCACGGATACAAGTTGCTGCCTCTAAAGATTAGAATCACTAGAGTTTCCATAGCATTTTTTTATGGGATGAACTAATCGACTGTAGACCACACCCCACTTCAGAATGCAAACAATTGGTTGATCGTTCACCACATCACATAATTAGACAAAAAACACATAAAAGTAAACCTTATATTACTCATTAATTGCACTGATGTGGCTGTTGCTTATTGATCTAGTAAAAAGCTTAGGATATAAACAATTAAACAACCATTGCTGCAAAACTTGACGTAAACTTCGAATACAAAACTATTTTTCATGTTATCATGATAATAAAGGAATGTCATATTATGCTACCAACGCAAAAGGTTTACAAGGGTTTGATGATTTTTTAGGGGTTAGAATTTAGGTTTGTTTGATCATGAACACCTACGGCCAAGTACAATATAATTAATGCCTACATTGACATAGTTTATTCACGCAAATTGAGGATAAACAAACTCTCATGGTTTAATGATGTTTTAGGTAGACAATGTTAATGAAGTACTTAATAACCTAGTATGTTTTAGTTGAAGTGCTCATTGAGTCATCAAAATGGGTCTTTGAAATGTTGAAACTTTATGAAGAGATTGGAGAGTCGATAACTTAATAACTTTCTTTTTCAAACTGGCCATCATCCTTCCCCATCTCATTTGCTAAATGATATCATTGGCTTAGGGTTTGGTTTATAATTTTTTTGAAATTTGGATAAGATCATCAATTTGTTTATGCTCCTAATATTGACTTCATCTACCACTCAGAATGTATTTATGTGCCCACAATTTAAACTCATCTCAGAGCTTCTCTTAAGTTAATCAGTAGATTAACCCTAACCTCAAGATTATCTATATCTATAATAGCTACTAATGTTCTTAATATTAGCCTGTGATTAATCCTGTTAAAGTCATGCGCTATTGTTTAGAGCCAGAAAGTCTTTCAGCTAGGGTTTGTCCTAATGATAATGTATTTTCCATACTTGTATAGTTAAATAGAGGTTCAACACAAGTGTTGATGTTATATGGAAGATGTGTGCTACATAAAAGGGTTTTTGTTATCATCATGCCCCTTCATAACTTGGTTTATTAACTCCACATATTATATAGCTTTACTTTAGCTCCTGAATCTGTTACACTTTGTTGTCTTATGACCCACAGCCGTGTGTATGGCCATCTTCATTCTACTATAAAAGGCTTCAAGTCTCATTCTATCGACATTCAACAATCACTGCAAACTGATCATAAGGGTTCATTCAAACCCAATTAGTTGTCAACTCTTTGTATACTGAGCTTAATTTGGTGAAATGTCAGGATTGAACTACTTTGTTCAAGACAACTCGACGATGGTGTTTCCAGGGAGCTTCAGCATGATGCAATGCAACATGCCATCTCTGAATTTCAGTGGGTTATTAGGAAATGTTCCAAATATGCAAATACTTCCACCACTTCAGGAGTTTGCACTACAGCCACAGTATAGCCTTAGCAACAATTCAACATCTGATGAAGCTGATGATCATCATCAGCAGCAACATCATGTTATAGATGAGAGGAGGCAGAGAAGGATGATATCTAACAGGGAATCTGCACGCAGATCACGAATGAGAAAGCAGAGACATTTGGACGAGCTTTGGTCTCAGGTGATGCGACTCAGGAATGACAATAATAACCTGATTGAAAGACTGAATAACATGTGTGAATCACACGATAAGTTGATGCAAGAAAATGCAAAACTGAAGGAAGAAACTGCTAACCTTCGCCAAATGCTTGGCAGTTTGCAGATTGGTAGTCCTTACAATGCCTTACAAAATTTGGATGAAGCAGCCTGCAACACTGCCCACGTCAGAGCTGCATCACCAACCCAATCCATCACTAGTTCTGTCGACCTGCTGCAATGATTATTGAGAATGTTTTTTACAGACCATTATCTTTAACAATATATTACTATCATTGATAGGATCGCTTGTTAGCAGTAAAGACTAGGTCTAAGACTTGTTAAGGACTAAGACCTAGTTAGCAGGTACTTGTACCTCAGAAATATAAACGCAGCGGAAATTCGTCTAATGATTGTTTTTATTAATCAATAGACTGTACAAACGTTTCAATGTCTATACAATAGTATCTCTAACTATCAAAACCAGTCACCTTAGCCTGTAGGTTAAAAACCCACAATCGCGACTCTTAGGACAAGTCCCTCTGCCCTGCACGCACTTGCTGTACGCTTCCTTCTCTGAAAATCAATTCTCCGATGATCAGAAAACCTTGCACGCTAGCTCTTGCACTCTCTGCAATTCACCAGACTTCTTGCACTCTTGCTTGCTTGCTTGAGCTGATTTTTCTCCGAGTATATGTAGGATAGTGCTAGTGACCGTTTGATCCACTACTCCACTCCTAGGAATCAGCTGCATGTCCTCCCGTGAAAATCTCCAACTACCTTGACTTGGTCAGTTATCTTCCACGAGCTCAACGTCTCTTCAAGTCGTGTAACAACCTCAACGTTCATCCTCAAGTCATCCCATGTTTATCTCAACTGATTTTTGACTCGTTCTTAACTGCGTTCAGTTCCTGTTCCTCACCTGTGTCTATCAGAACCATGTCCTCTGCACACTCAACTTAAATATAAGTAACGTGTTGTCATCATCAAAATTCAACATGGGGACCATGTATCAACAATTTCCCCCTTTTTGATGATGACAAACACTTGAGAAACAAATAAACGACTAACAGATGATAAGACTATGTCCAACCAAGAATTAAGTGAGAACAATTCCCCCTAAACCTATGCACAGAAACATGTAATCAGAACAAGAACATACACTTGGTCTAGTTCCCCCTAGGTCAGTACCCCCTTAACTTTCTTCCCCCTTTTGGCATCATCAAACAAGGATAAACATATCAACAAGTAAACCACAAGTATAGAACAGCCAAACATGCACACAAAATAAATTGCACAATAAACTTCGAAATTAAAAGCAAATTGTCTTGAATTGCATAGAAGGGAAATCATTAAAGTTCAAACAACAAGGGGATAATTTTGGTAGGGGTGGAAGGATGGGGTGAGTTCATGAAGGTCCGGGTACTGGCATTCACTATATCAGGGCACTCAGACTCTGTCCTGAATTGCCTTCAGTACCACATCCTTGAGTTCCTGGAACTCCTTCTTCAGATCCTTCAACTCTGAGGTCACTTTCCTCAACTCAGTCCTGACATAACCCATGTCAATATCCAACTCATTCAACCGCACCTTCAGGTAGTCATCCGGAGGAGGCACATATCCATCAGAGTCCTCGAATTTGTTTCCACAAACTTTCCTTCCATCTTGGCAATGTCCTTTATCCAGCCATCATCCTCAGAAAATGTTAAACCCATCTTTTTGAAGTCACTCGGATTGAAACTTCTCACAACTGAGACTTCGTCCTCATAATTCTTGTACACTTCATGATACTGGAGGACCTTTTTCACAATCCGGGCGTATCCGACTTGCTTCATCTGGCTCAAGTAACCCATCTGATTGATGATCATTTTAGGAAGGTTGATCGGCTCTTTCTTCAGGACCTTGTCCAAAAGCAGAACATCTTCCAACTGAACAAAGCTAGTCTTCGACCCTCTTGGCAGCAAGTTTGTAACCAAAATCTTGTGGAGGACTTTGACCTTGGCTGACATGTACTTAGAAGGAACTTTTCCCGGCTCAGAGGTACCACATACTCTCCGTTGGACCACATATCGATCCTCCTCATTCTTCGGCCACTGTCCCTTGACCCACTCCCCATATCCTTTATGAGGAATGCCGAGAATGGTTGACAATTCCTTGCTTGAAATGGTCAAGTCCTCTCCTCCGATGACAAAGTTCAAATGTACATTGTTTCCTTTGGCTGAAACAGAGAGCTGCGAATAGAACTCCAACACTGCTGATGGACTTACCAACTCGTCCAGATCAAACAGGTTTTCCCACTCTTGAAATTTAACAGGTCCAAGACCTCCTCCAGTTTCTGTTCCTGCAGAAACCTTACTGAACACTCCATGTCTTCCAAGATCTCTTTCTTGGCGATTTTCTGCTTCTTGACCACCGAAGCATCCTCATCGGTCTCATAGTCATCAGCCACCTTGTTCTTCTTCCTCTTGATAAGGCAGGATCTTATCGGCTGAGCTCTCGTCCCTGCAGACTTAGTCCTCTTCGATTGCTTAGGAGTCTTGGTTGGAGCTGTACTGGAGACGATCACTACTTCATCGTCACTAGGGACTTGGACTGACTTTCCTTTTTCTCAATCCTTAGCAACTCTTGCTGCTCTAGCAAGATCCTCATCAACATCTTGTTGATTCCCATCAGCCTGCACCTCAACAAAACCATCCACCACTGGGTTTCCCAAACCACCATCTTCATCAGCGACGTTCTCAACAACGTCCGCAGCATCATCAACAACAGTACGACCAATCGCAATCAAAATCCTTTGAATAACGGAGGCAATAGGCTCAGAGTCCTTACCGGAATCCTTCTCACTTACCACATCGCCGTCCACAGCCTCCGCTCCGTGGATGTTACTCTCTTCAATCACGGACTCCGTCTCCGTCGATTGAGGCGGTGGAGCATACACGACAATTGCTCGAGTCAATTCTTCGACCTCTGAGGCGGCGGCGGTGACAAAGTTGTTGTTGACGGTGTTGGAGGCCATTGAGTTGGTTGCGTGCTTCGATTTCGTCGATTAGGGTTTCTTGAAGATGAAAAGCTGATTTTGCGTTGAGATGGTTGTCTTTCTCGGATAATCTTTAACTCCCTTTGACTTTGGTTCAAATTTAAAATTCAAACCAAGTCATAATTCCCAAAAACGATTCGGCTACCCAAGACCATGATACACGCATCTCATTCCACCTCCCAATCAATCCAATGACTGCGCAGGACTTAGACACCTTTTCTGACAAGCATTAAACCACTGAGACAATTTCCTTTAAATCTGCTCAACTGTCAAACCTGGTCATTGTCCTGAACAAGTGAATGCTGTACCCCGACCTTATCATGAACTCCACAAGGGACATTGTGATGGTTTGGCTTGACCGTAAGGGTCTATAGTACGAACATCACAATTCAAACACTCATAAAATCACACAAAACGTACCTTTGAGTATTTGGCTAAGGAGGCTGGGTACACTTCCTTCATGAGGCTACTGAGGATCAAGATCCGGAAGGTACTTGGCTAAGAAACAAATACAATCCACGCAAAAACAAGACAATTTCACCTTTAATCAAGAAGTAAAGCATGCAACCATTCTATTCACACATAGGCAGATTCACATACTTAGGATATATGTATCAATGCTTACCCTTATTCTAACCAATCATTGAGGGTTAAGTTTAGAGATACCTCACTAGGTAGAAATCATACCAAGTGCCATCCTGAACTTCTCGAACGTTTCCCTGCATAGAGCTTTGGTGAATATGTCCGCGACTTGTTCCTCAGTCCTACAAGTCTCCATAGAAACAAGTCCCTTCTCTACACAATCCCTTATAAAATGATGTTTAATCTCAATATGTTTCATTCTACTATGATGTACTGGATTCTTAGCTACACATATAGCACTAGTATTATCACAGTAAATAGGGATATGATCAAAGTAGAGATTGAAATCACTTAGCTGATTCCTTAACCAAAGGAGTTGTGCACAACATGCTCCTGATGCTTCTTGGATCCCCATGAGACAAGACAAGGTCCAAGGTACTGAGCCATCCCGGACGTTGACTTCCTATCACATCTGTCCCCGGCATAGTCAGCATCAGTGTATCCCTCCAGTGTCAAGGACTTGCACCTCGGATACCACAGAACAAGGTTCTTGGTCCCCTTCAAGTACCTCAGGATCCTTTTCACAGCTTTCACGTGTGTTTCTCTTGGATCGGACTGGTACCTGGCACAGACACAAACACTAAACATAATGTCAGGTCTACTTGCTGTTAAATACAGTAATGAACCAATCATTCCTCTGTAAAGTGTTGGATCTGCCTTTGGAGAGGATTCATCCCTGGACAAGGAACTACTAGTCGAACATGGAGTAGCAGTGGGCTTTGACTGATCAAGTCCATACTTTTTCACTACCTCGGACAAGTACTTGGCCTGATGTATCTGAGTCCCATTCTCCATCTGCTGAATCTGAAGTCCCAAAAAGTAGGTCAATTCCCCGACCATACTCATCTCAAATTCACTTTCCATAAGCTCAGTGAACTTCTTCACCAATTCATCACTGGTTGAACCGAAGACAATGTCGTCGACATAGACCTGAACCACTAACAGATCCTTCTTTGTCCTCAGAAGGAACAATGTCTTGTCCACTGCTCCTCTTCATATCCATGAGCTATTAGGAAATCTGACAACCTTTCATACCATGCCCTTGGTGCCTGTTTCAACCCATAAAGTGCTTTGTCAGAACATAAACATGGTCTGGATGGACTGTGTCCTCAAAACCTGGAGTCTGTTTCACATAAACTTCCTCCTTCAGGTTCCCGTTCAAGAACGCTGTCTTCACGTCCATTTGATGGAGCTTGAATCCATGTTGAACTGAATATGCAATGAGAAGTCGGATGGCTCTAACCTTGCCACCGGTGCGAAGGTCTCATCGTAATCGATGCCTTCTTGCTGATTATACCCTTGTACAACCAACCGAGCCTTGTTCCGACAATGACTCCCTTCTCATCCTTCTTGTTCCTGAACACCCAACGAGTACCAATCACCTTTCTCTTTTCTGGTCTAGGTACAAGTCTCCAAACCTTATTCCTCTCAAACTGATGCAGCTCTTCTTGCATTGCCTGAACCCAATCTGGATCCTTAAGTGCATCTTCTACCTTCTTTGGCTCAATCAGGGATACAAACGCAGTCTGGACTTGTTCCCCCTGAAACGCTGCATAGCAATAGTAATCCCGAAGCCTGACATTTGGTTGTCTTCTCTAGGGTTTCTTCTCAACGGAACTACATCTCCAATAACTTCCTCTACTGGATTCTGATCGTTGTTACCATCCTCAGATACCTGATCAATCAGCCTGGACTTGTTCCCTGCTGTTCCTCTGGGACAGGTACCTCAACTGGATTCTCATCAACACCCTTGTGCTGGATTTCCGTCGGCAACCTCATGTGCCTCATCAACACCCTCTTGTGCTGGATAACCAATGATTCCTTCATTATGGAACACATCCGGTCGAGCTAATATAAAGATTTCCTCTGCTGGTTCCTGTTGGACTTGGTCCTCAGCAGGCTTCCTTGGCATGACATTCTCGTCAAAGACCACATGTACGCTTTCCTCCATTTTCTGAGTTTGCTGATTGTACACCTTGTATGCCTTACTGTGAGCTGAATACCCTACAAATATACCTTCATCACTCCTCGGATCTAGCTTTCCTAGCTGATCCTTCCCGTTGTTGTGAATGAAGCACTTACACCCGAAGACTTTCAAGTGAGAAATGTTGGGTTTACGTCCTTTCAGCAGCTCATACGGAGTCTTGTTCAGATTGGTCTCAAATAGGCTCTGTTCAACACATAACAAGCTGTATTCATTGCTTCTCCCCAAAACCTCTTAGGCAGGCCACTTTCCAGCAACATAGTCCTGGTCATATCCTCCAGGGTCCTGTTCTTGCGTTCCACTACCCCATTCTGCTGTGGAGTCCTTGGCGCTGAAAAGTTATGATAAACTCCCTGACTGGCACACCAGCTGATGAAATCTGCATTGTCAAACTCAGTACCATGATCTGATCTGATACTTTTAAGTTTCTGACCCAGCATTGTTTCCACAGCCTTGACCCAAACCTCAAACTGATCAAATACCTCAGTCTTGGAAGAAATGAATATTGTCCATGTATACCTTGAATAATCATCAACCAAACGAACACATACTTGTTACCTCCAATGGTCTGAGTCCTCATAGGTCCACACAAGTCCATATGCACTAACTCCAAAGGTCTGCTGGTACTGACCACATTCTTAGGCTGAAATGAGGTCCTGGTCTGCTTGCCTCTAGTACAAGGAACACAAACCTGATCAGGTACATGACTCACTTCTGGTAACCCACGAACCAATTCCAACCTCTGAAGCTTTTTCATCAACCTGAGATTCACATGACCTAGACGCCTGTGCCATAAACCTGAATCATCTGCCTTTGAAGACAACATAGATACTCGTCTGGGTCAAAGTCCGGATCAGTCATATATACTCCATTTTCCATGATGCCTTTGAGAAGAATCTTTCCTGTTCTTAGAGACTTCACATAGCACTCATTAGAAGTAAAAACACTTTATTATTACTATCTTGACAAGTTGATAAACACTAAGTAAATCAAACTTCAAGTTCCGGACCAAACTAACATTATCTACACTAACTTTCTTATTTAACTTAACCATACCTGTGCCTAGAATTTCACCTTTACTTCTGTTTCCAAAGGTAATTGAACCTCCGGAATGTTGTTGTAGAGAAGAGAAGTAGTCCACCTTTCCAGTCATGTGGCTGGAGCATCCACTGTCTACATACCATGGACCTGTTCCTCTCTCTACCTGCACAGAAATGATTAGTTCTTACGTACCCAAATTAGCTTAGCCTTTTTGGGTTTCAAGTCAGCACAAAGTTAACACTAGAAATGTTCTTTGGAGAATTTAAAACATCAGTTTGACAGACTGATTCTGTCCGGTACATGTCCCCTGCTTTGGAAACTTTCTGGCATGACAGCTTTTCCAGAGATGACCTTCCTTTCCACAGTGGTAACAGATTTTCCTCTTTCTGAAATCCACTTTGTTGAACTCAGCAACCTTTTCCTTCTGTTTGTTGAGGTTGATCCCAGCTGGTCTTTGTCCTAGAGCGCTTTTTGCCCAAATATGATATCCTTTACCATATATCCTTGCCTCGTCATGAAGATCCACCTTCACCCGTGGAGTCTCCTGGGTTCACACACTTGGACCTCTTTCAGAATAGTCACTTCACCATAACCTAGTCCCGGTTTAGGTTTCTGAACTCTGGAACTGTTCCTTCTAGCCATAGGTTCTTGAACCTGCAAAACAGCTTCTCGTTTTCGAGCGATCATTCTGAAGTTGCCGTATCTTGGCAGACTTCTTCTCAATGACAACTTCTTGCTTTTCAACAAGGTTAGACAATTCATCATTCTTATCACAAAGCCTTCTAATAAGAATTAAAGTAGAATGTGATGTATATTTAGATGAATCAGAAGAAGAAGAATCTACCTCAGATGTAGATGATTCTTCCTTTGCCATTAAGCAGTAATTCCTTCTGGAAGATCTAGACCCAAACAGACTATCTAGGTCACTGTCCTCATCTGAATCACCCCAAGTTGCTATCATAGCTTTCTTGTCTTTCTGTTTCTCATCCGGTTTGTCATCCTTTGACTTCTCCTTGTCAGCTTTATCCTTCTTTTTCTTTCTACAATCTCTAGCAAAGTGTCCCTTCTTCTTGCAATAGAAACACTCATCATCCTTACCGGCGGTGCGTTTGGAAGACGAGTCCTTTGAACCAAGTTTCTTACTTGCGATCTGCAAAGCCTTGGACAACAATGCCATGTCTGACTTATCATCGGATTTCTCATCGGATTCCTTTTCTTTTCCTTTTCCTTTGCCCTTACCGTTCGAGGACTTAGACTTCTCCTTGTCTTTGTCCTTTTCACTGACCAGTGCTATCTGCTTCCACTTCTCTGAGGTTCACGTCCCTCAAACTTACATTTCTCAATAAGCATGTTACTTTCCAGTTTGAGACTAGTTCCTCAAGAGTAATCCTCTTAGTATCAGGGAGAGCAGCCAGGGTCCTTGATATGTTATCCCATGCTGGACTAAGTCCTTGCAGAAAGTGGTGAGTAACTTCCCATTGTTCAAGTTCCTTTCCCAATCTGGACAGTGTAGACAAACTTCCCTGGAACTTAGAATGATAGTCATGAAGCGACTCATCCTTTCCTTGACGAAGGGCATTGAACTTCATCTGAGCGGTAATGATCCTGTTCTTCTTCACATCACCAGAACCTTCATAAATCCTCTTTAGAGCGTCCCAAACTTCTGCGGATCTTTGTACATCATGACCTTGTCCAGATCACCAGGTTCAAGTGCAGAATGCAGAACTTTCATAGCCTGAGCATTTTTCTGGAGTTTCTTGTAATCTGCAGTGGTGTAAAAAGCCCTGGGTTTCTCTTTAGTTGGATCAGTATCATCCTGGATGATTTGAAGACCCTGTTCAATTATCTGCCAAACTTCTCCGTCCAGTGCGAGGACATGTTCCTCAAACCGAATTGCCCATGATGCATATTCTCCTACCTTCAGCTTTGGTGGAGTAGCAAACGAGTCTCCTGACATACCTGCAATGCTCAACAAGATCTAGAACCAGCGGCTCTGATACCAATTGATAGGATCGCTTGTTAGCAGTAAAGACTAGGTCTAAGACTTGTTAAGGACTAAGACCTAGTTAGCAGGTACTTGTACCTCAGAAATATAAATGCAGCGGAAATTCGTCTAATGATTGTTTTATTAATCAATAGACTGTACAAGTTCAATGTCTATACAATAGTATCTCTAACTATCAAAACAGTCACCTTAGCCTGTAGGTTAAAAACCCACAATCGCGACTCTTAGGACAAGTCCCTCTGCCCTGCACGCACTTGCTGTACGCTCCTTCTCTGAAAATCAATTCTCCGATGATCAGAAAACCTTGCACGCTAGCTCTTGCACTCTCTGCAATTCACCAGACTTCTTGCACTCTTGCTTGCTTGCTTGAGCTGATTTTTCTCCGAGTATATGTAGGATAGTGCTAGTGACCGTTTGATCCACTACTCCACTCCTAGGAATCAGCTGCATGTCCTCCCGTGAAAATCTCCAACTACCTTGACTTGGTCAGTTATCTTCCACGAGCTCAACGTCTCTTCAAGTCGTGTAACAACCTCAACGTTCATCCTCAAGTCATCCCATGTTTATCTCAACTGATTTTTGACTCGTTCTTGACTGCGTTCAGTTCCTGTTCCTCACCTGTGTCTATCAGGACCATGTCCTCTGCACACTCAACTTAAATATAAGTAACGTGTTGTCATCATCAAAATTCAACATGGGGACCATGTATCAACAATCATCATAAATATATCGCTCTGTTTGTCAAACTTGAGCATCATCTGAATTCAATAAAAATATGTAAAATCAAGATATCTGATTGATCGATCATAAGACATGATTTTTATATAAAAATGTACCTTTCAATTCGTGGAGTTCAGGACTCTTAACTAGTTGATGAGGACATTTGGACAGAACATATCTGAAAAAAGACATTGAAAGCAGTAAATATCCATCCTATTTTAGATACTATGATGATGAGTAAGGTTATAGGAGGACCGATAAATATATGTGAGACGGTGAGACATGATCTCAACCGTTGATTACTAATAATCCAACGGATGAGATTTGATTCAAAAAAGTAACCGTCATTCTCAACTGCTAGGGTTTTTTGCAAATCCAACCGCCCATTATATAAAAACCAACTTTAATCTCAACCGTATATTAATCTAATCTAACGGTGGAGATTTCGTCCTTCCGTCTCACAAATACTTAATGTCCTTCTAGATCTTAACCCCTATGATGATCAAACAAATGAGGGCCAAGTATATTGCCAATCAAAGAACAGGACAGTCACATGATTACAGAGCAAATGGTAACTCAGTGCTTGGCTGAATCAGTACGGCTATCGGACAATGATCCGTGGCAGTCTCAAAGTAGTGGTTTATGATGTATACAACTATGGAAATAATTAGCAAAGTAACCAGTCTGATAATAAAAATACATGCACTCACTTAGGAATTGAATGAATCCCACATACATTTCAGAAGTGGTTCGCTTTTCTTAGTGGGCCGCTGAATTAAATTGGGCCATCGATACGAACTGGGCCCGGTAAAAGGCCCAATAAAGATATGCACGAGACTTGTTGCATTTTGTTTTTTAAAACATTGTTTAAGAATGCGACTGGAGTTGTGGAAGCAGTGTAATCATCGAGCCAAGTCAGCCAATGGCCGTGTCAAAAGTTGCTTGCTGTCTTCCAACCAGATTTGATTTAAACTAACTTGAAGCTCAAGTCAACTCATAGTTTAAAAGTTTATATATTAGAATTTTGATCATCAAACTTGAAGATCAAGAAGGAGTCTGAAAAATGTATGTGACAAAGAAACTCTCCAGCTTGAGAGCAGCTCCTCATCTCATGTCACTTCCTCCACCAAATGGGCCTTATTCTGGAATTCTTGTGATACTAGACGGGGATGCTATTGATCCGAATGACGAAGATTTCTTTGGAGCGTCAGGATGGATACCTTCAGAAACCTTACCAATTCCTCAGAATAAGATGATTGTACCAGGAAAATATCCGTTCACAAGGGGCATCGCTCTTCCATTTGGGATCTCTGAGTCTTT
Source organism: Sedum album (assembly GCA_006409495.1). Taxonomy (NCBI): domain Eukaryota; kingdom Viridiplantae; phylum Streptophyta; class Magnoliopsida; order Saxifragales; family Crassulaceae; genus Sedum; species Sedum album. The sequence goes on from QZGG01000271.1 coordinate 26,751, forward strand.
GATGATGATCCCAGTCATTGACGAGCCGTTGTCTTCCAACACTTACTATGTTATTCAGGCCACGTCAAAGCATGCTGGCCTTGCAATAACATGTTCTACCAAAGATGAAGATGATAAGCACAAAAGTGGTAAAAAGCGTCCATTTGATCCGGATGACGTTAATCAGCAGCTCAAGATTATAGTTTGTTCCGGTGGGGCTAGTACAGAAATGTATGCCGAATCCTTGGCTTATGATTCCTTCCCGCCGTATTTCATGAGAAAAAGTCAATGGGTAAGTACTACTATGACCTCACTAAAGGCCTGGTCTTGTAAACTTAATGAAGCTGAAGGGCAGGGTCTCTGTGAAAGACTACGAATTGCTCTGCCAGACTTTGGGTTCTCGATCGAAGTCACAAGTTCTGACCATGTAGTTGTGGGAAGGTGGTATGTGCCTTTTATTTTTGTTAAAGAGTTTGGAATGCATTACAAAGATCAAATGAGGAATTCAATTTATTACAAAATGAGTTTGGAGCAAAGGTGGGAGAAGATTTATGAGGCTGAGAATGTGGGAGGAGGCTCGATCAGCGTGATGGTGGATGTAAGAGTGAAAAGTGAAGCAGTGTTGGTTGGTGGGAGAGTCAATGTAAGAGGGAGATTAGCCGATGGGGTTGTGAGGTATGAAAATGCAAATAGAGGGATTGGGTTGAGTGTTGGGGTTGTGGAGAGGATGAAATGGGAGCAAGAGAGGGCTGGGTGGATCGACGTCGGAGGAGGGGACGTGAGGGTGTATGAACATTACTACAATGGTGGTGGGTGGAGGAGATTTGGGTGCTATGTTTTGGTGGAGAGGTTTGTGTTGAAGAGAATGGACAGAAGCGTGGCTCTGGCTTATGACTTTTATCACATTCATCAATTGAGGATAAAATGGGAGTGAATTGCTTACCTTGGGTGGCAAGAAAGTGTTGAAGTTTACTTCACTGTGTCATGACTTGTATTGCATTCATCATATGCAAGACAAAAGGTATACATTTATGCACTCCATAAAATGCAGTTTTTGAACCATTAAATCAAAATAATTCAGTGATGAATAATAAATCTCAAATTTTATAAATATATGAGTGGGTTGCAAACGATCTCGACTTGTAAGCTCTAACCCTATATAAATGAAGTGAGACGTACCATTATCATCAAGTGAATATCATTTTAAAGAAATGGACTTACTACTAGAAAGAAATCACCACAAAAGAATTAAGCCAGCTATAGTATTACAACTTTTAGTTATGTCAACAAAAAAACTAGTCCAATCACCATAACAGAAGTGAGAAGTTTTGCTTCTGTCTAGCTTCTTTCTAGTTTTTCTAAGCTGAGAGAATTTTTGAAAAATCACCCTTTTCATGAGGGAACTTCTTTGTTTCTTTCTCAAGCTTATTAGTTATGAGAATTTTTTTATGTTGTTCCACGTCTGTTTATGATGTTTTCGTAATCTTCTATGACCTCCCGTCGATCTTGCTTCCAGCATGTTGTATGTGGCTGGTGCCCTATCAATGCAGCTGCCTGCTTGCTTCCACCCGTTTACATGCTTCCGCCAGCAATTTGCTTCCACCAGCAACTTGCTTTCGCCAGCAACTTGCTTGCTTTTACAGCTGCTTGCCAAATTGCCTCCACGTAGCCGCATGTTTCCACACCAATCGTTTACATGCTTCCGCATGTTTCCTTATTATTGGTGTTTCGATTAGAGTAGTACTGAGCGAGGCAAATGATTCGTTTAACTCTTTTTTTATATTTTTCGTATCTTTCCGTTATTTCGAGTCAGACTAAATTTTATTAAGTTTTTCAAGTACTCGTGTTATACTTTTTGGACAATTGCCTTTTTATCAAAAAAACAAAAAAAACAAGTCCAATCATCGTCATCATTAAAAATTCTCTTGAATTGTCAAAACGACATCGGACTTCGGAAGAAACGGAGACGGCTAGGTTTTGTTAGTGGGCCACTGAATCAAATTGGGCCATCGGTACGAACCGTTCCCATTAAAAGCCCAATAAAGAGGAACAAAACAAGGCTTGTTGCCTTTTGTTTTCCAAAACATTTGTGATGCCACTAGGAGTTGTGGAAGCAGTGTAATCATCCAGCCAAAGCCAATGGCCGTGTCATGTCTTCCAACCAGATTAGATTTAAACTAGCTTGAAGCTCAAGTCAACTCATAGTTTAAAAGTTTATATTTTATAATTTAGACTTTAGATCATCAAACTTGAAGATCAAGAAAGAGTCTGAAAAATGTATGTGACAAAGAAACTCTCCAGCTTGAGAGCAGCTCCTCATCTCATGTCACTCCCTCCACCAGATGGGCCTTATTCTGGAATTTTTGTGATCTTAGATGAGGATGATAATTATACGAATGACGAAGATGGCTTTGGAGTGACGGGATGGCTTCCTTTAGAAACCCTACCAATTCCTCAGAATAAGATGATTGTAGTAGGAAAATATCCGTTCAAAAGGGGCAGCGGTCTTCCATCTGGGATCTCTGAGTCTTTGATGATGATCCCAGTCATTGACGAGCCGTTGTCTTCCAACACTTACTATGTTATTCAGGCCACGTCAAAGTACGCTGGCCTTGCATTAACATGTTCTACCAAAGATGAATATGAATATGATATGCTCAAAAGTGGTAAAAGGCGTCCATTTGATCCGGATGACGTTAATCAGCAGTTCAAGATTATAGATTGTGCAGGTGGGGCTAGTACAGAAATGCATGCCGAATCCTTGGCTTATGATTCCTTCCTGCCGTATTTCATGAGAAAAAAACAATGGATAAGTACTACTATGACCTCACTAAAGGCCTGGTCTTGTAAACTTAATGAAGCTGAAGGGCAGGGTCTCTGTGAAAGACTACGAATTGCTCTGCCAGACTTTGGGTTCTCGATCGAAGTCACAAGTTCTGACCATGTAGTTGTGGGAAGGTGGTATGTGCCTTTTATTTTTGTTAAAGAGTTTGGAATGCATTACAAAGATCAAATGAGGAATTCAATTTATTACAAAATGAGTTTGGAGCAAAGGTGGGAGAAGATTTATGAGGCTGAGAATGTGGGAGGAGGCTCGATCAGCGTGATGGTGGATGTAAGAGTGAAAAGTGAAGCAGTGTTGGTTGGGGGGAGAGTCAATGTAAGAGGGAGATTGGCCGATGGGGTGGTGAGGTATGAAAATCCAAATAGTATAATTAGAGGGATTGGTTTGAGTGTTGGGGTGGTGGAGAGGATGAAATGGGAGCAAGGGAGGGCTGGGTGGATAGACGTCGGAGGAGGGGACGTGAGGGTGAATGAACATTACTATAATGGTGGTGGGTGGAGGAGATTTGGGTGCTATGTTTTGGTTGAGAGGTTTGTGTGAAGAAAAGGATGATCGGAGTTGATCGGAAAAATAACAGAATCTGAAGGGGACGCCGGAATAACCAGCAAGAGCAGTCAACCCTTTTTGAATTTTCTGTATTGTAATTAATTGAAAAACACTGTAGCTGTACACACTTATATGCCACTAACTATTTACAATTTGCTCCCTAAAGTATGGCTAAATAACATCTACTCAATCTAAACAAAACGACATAAGTTTGTTACATGAAAAGGACGTCAAACAGAATTGTCGCCCGCCATTGAATGCTGACGTCAGCTGAACTTCTCCAATACCCCCCCTCAAGCTGGAGAGTGGAGAAAATTCGAGACTCCAAGCTTGGATAATAGATGAAGAAGTTGATCAGCAGTTAGGGGTTTGGTAAAAAGATCAGCCGGCTGTTCTTGAGATGAAACATGGATTGGAAGAATTAAACCAGAGGAAATATGGTGACGAATGAAGTGGCAGTCCAACTCAATATGTTTTGTTCTTTCGTGAAATACCGGATTCCGTGCAATATGAATTGCTGCAAGATTATCACAAAAGAGATTGATCGGCAAAGAAACATTGATAAACATGTCCTGTAACAAGCGGACTAACCAAAGAGCTTCGCTTGTGGCACCTGCCATGGACCTATATTCAGACTCTGCGGAGGATCGTGAAACAATAGCTTGTTTTTTAGTTTTCCAACTGATGAGTGAATTACCCAACAATACACAAAAGCCTGACACGGACCTGCGTGTTAAGGGGCAAGATGCCCAATCCGCATCACAAAAAACACGGAGATCACTATTCCCTGAGGCTGAGAAAAACAATCCCTGTGCTGGCGCATTTTTAACATATCTCAAAATACGAAGGGCAGCTCGCATATGGTCATCACAGGGATTTTGCATAAATTGGCTGATAATATGGACAGAGTGTGCCAAGTCTGGCCGAGTGATGGTCAAATAAATCAATCTGCCAACTAAGCGACGATAAACCAAAGGATCTGTCAAAGGAGCACTGTCAGACAAACTGAGCTTGTGTTTGACTTCTAAGGGAGTCTTAGCTGGTTTGCAGTCCATAAGACTATGATCATTGAGTAAATCAAGGGCATATTTACGCTGGTGAATGAAAATCCCACTGGAACTTCGAGCAACTTCCAAGCCCAAAAAATATTTCAAATTTCCCAAGTCTTTAATCTGAAACTGATCATGTATAAATGATTTTACTGAATTAATCAAAGTAATTGAAGTACCAGTAAGAACCACGTCGTCAACGTACACCAACAGGAGCACTTGGTCATCACCCTTTTTCAATGAAAACAGGGAGTAATCATTTTTACTTTGGAGGAACCCAAAACCAAGCAGAGCATCAGTGAACCTAGAGAACCACTGCCTTGACGCCTGCTTGAGTCCATATATACTTTTGAGCAGCCTGCACACAAGACCTTGTTTCTTCTCAGAACTGTAAAAACCTGGGGGTAGACGCATAAAAACCTCTTCATCTAGCGTGCCATGAAGGAACGCATTATTCACATCAAGCTGAAATAACGGCCATCCTTTAATAGAAGCCACTGACAAGAGACAACGAACGGTGGTCATCTTAGCAACCGGCGCGAAAGTCTCAGTATAATCAACACCCTCTACTTGAGTAAAGCCTTTAGCGACTAAGCGCGCTTTATACCGTTCAATATGTCCATCAGAACGTAACTTAATTTTAAACACCCATCTACAATCCACAACTGATTTTCCAGGGGGCAGAGGAGTCAAAATCCAAGTATGGTTGCTCTCTAAGGCATTAATTTCAGCTGTCATTGCTGCTTCCCAATCAGAATTTCCTTTTGCCTGTGAATAAGAAGTAGGTTCCCTTAAAGCAGTCAATGCACCAACAAATTTGGAATGCTCATCTGAACAGTTCTGATTGCTCAAGAACTTATTCATTAAATGAGGTGAAGTTCGGACTAAATCACAGACATAGTCATTATGCCAAACTGGAGGTTTACGAGGTCTGCATGACTTACGAACGGGCACTGAAGTGTTTATCACATCATCAAGGAAGGAAGGACTTGAAACAGGTGCACTGTCATTTAAGGTCATGTCAGGGTGTGGGAATAAAGTCTCCTCACAACGTGCTGCAGGAACACTACAACTTCCATTATCAAGATCATCAGAAAAAGTCACAGGCACAATAGGCATAACAGGAGAGGAACTGTCTGACTGGCACTTAATCTCACTTTGTTGAAAAGGGAAAATATCTTCAAAGAAAACAACGTTTCTACTGACAAACGAGCGATGACTTGTTAAACAATGAACCTTATAACCTTTTTGACCAAACGGATATCCAACAAAAATGCATCGTGTAGCACGAGAATCCAGTTTATCTCTTCCAATGGATGAAGAACTAACATAACATAATGACCCAAATACACGAAGATGACTTACATTGGGTTGCTTTCCAAACATCATCTCAAAAGGGGTTCGTCCATGTAAAACAGTCGTTGGTGACCTATTGATCAAATATGTAGCAGTAAGAACTGCATCTCCCCAGAACTTTTTGGGCAGAGAAGCTTGATGGAGCAGCGAACGAGCAACTTCAAGGAGATGGCGATGTTTCCTTTCAACAACGCCATTCTGCTGGGGAGTGTAGGTACAACTACTCTGGTGCAAACATCCTTTACTGTGCAGAAAACTTTGTAGACGATGGTTAAAAAATTCTGAGCCATTATCAGTGCGAAAAATCTTGACCATTTTCCCAAACTGAGTATAAGCCATTTGAAAAAACTGAATTATCAGATCAGGCACCTCAGTCTTTAATGCGAACAGAAATGTCCAAGTGATCCTACTATAATCATCAACCAAAGTGAGAAAGTACTTTGAACCTGAAATAGTTTCAGTATGAAAAGGCCCCCAAACATCACAATGAATTAAATCAAAAATAGCAGCAGACTCTGATTTACTTAAAGGAAATTTCAACTTGGCCTGTTTTGCCATTGGACACACTGAGCAATGAAAATCTTTAAAAAGAACTGCTGAACCATACTGCGTATGTTTTAACAGACTTTCTAATTTATTTAAAGGTAAATGACCTAATCTTTTATGCCAAACTTCACTAGACACTTTAACCTGGAGAGCGGCAGAATCAGCTTGAGTGCTTAATGCTGAACCCTTCAGGTAATAAAGATTTCCTGCCAGCTTACCAATCATTAAATTGGTCTTGTGAGCTAGGTCCTGAATAACACATTGAGTGTTAGTAAATTTCACTGAACAATTGTAACTGTTGGTCAACTTACTGATAGATACCAAATTACACTTGAACTCTGGAGCAAAAAGGACATCTGTTAAAACCAAATCCCTGCTGATATAGTGCTTTCCGGCATAAACAACGGAACTAGTTGCACCATTTGGTAAATTTATGCAGCAAGGTGTTGGCAAACGATACACTTCAGTAAGCAATTGAGGGTTGCAAGTGAAATGATCAGTTGCCCCAGTGTCTAAAATCCAAACATCAGTATTAACACAAAAACCAGTTGACAAGCATATACCTGCCATATGCTGGGAACCAGAATTCTGAGCAGAGCCACCATCTTGTTTCAGAAGAGCTAAAAGTTGGCTTATCTGAGTTGAAGTTAACTGAGGACTTGCATCATTCTTAATAACATTCTGCTTGTCCTCCATCACACTGTCATTAGTACTAACAACATTGTGGGCAGCACCTCTACTGCCACCACGCCTTCCTCCAGCATTTGAACCTCTTCCTCTATTTTTATAACCAGGGGGATACCCTATTAATTTATAACATCTCTCCTTAGTATGTCCCATGCACTGACAGTTCGAGCATATTAACTGGCTTTTGTCCTTCTCTTGTGAACCTCTTCCAGAGTACTTAAAGCCAGGATTCATGTCTGTCTGATTAGCATACATTGCAGAAATCTCTATACAAGGGTTTCGAGTCACTGCCCTCTGACTTTCGTCCTGTGACACCATATCAAAGGCTGTGTCTAAACTTGGTAAATTAGGCAATGCTAGGATATAAGTCCTGATCTGATTGTGGGCTTCAGTGAGTCCCATGAGGAACTCCATAACTCGATTTTTCTCCCTTTCTTTCACTCCTTCATGACACCCAATACAAGTGTCTTCATTCATACACACTTTCTTTTCTCTAACAGCATCTAGCTCTTCCCAAAGCTTACTCAAGCTCTCAAAATAATCAGCAACATCTAGATCCCCCTGTACCATATTTGTTATACTTTTGCGAATAGCATATTCTCTGGAGATATTCGAACCTGCATATCGAGTGTTTAAACTGTTCCAAGCGCTAACCACATCCTTAGCGTGCAAGATACGACTCACTATCTTCTTAGAAACTGAGCTAATAAGCCAGGACATGACAACGTCATGGCAACGCTGCCATTTAACAAGTAAATCAGGGTCAGTTGGTTTAGGGTAATCACCTCGAATGAAGCCCAGTTTAGATCTAGCTGAGAGGGCGATTTCCATGGACTTTTTCCAATCGACGAAGTTTTGCCTGCCAAGGAGTTGCTCACTCACGATCGACACACCAGTCACCTCGTTGTTGTTGATGAAGAAAGGATCGAAAACCATCGGAAAGCTTGTTAAACCAGTCGAAGACTGATTTCCAGAAACTGGCGAATCTGAACTTTGAGCCATGGATCTGAGTCAGAATAAGCAAAACCACAGGTCGTCCTTCAGCAAAGGGTCAGGAAACGACTACGCTGCTCTGATACCATGAAGAAAAGGATGATCGGAGTTGATCGGAAAAATAACAGAATCTGAAGGGGACGCCGGAATAACCAGCAAGAGCAGTCAACCCTTTTTGAATTTTCTGTATTGTAATTAATTGAAAAACACTGTAGCTGTACACACTTATATGCCACTAACTATTTACAATTTGCTCCCTAAAGTATGGCTAAATAACATCTACTCAATCTAAACAAAACGACATAAGTTTGTTACATGAAAAGGACGTCAAACAGAATTGTCGCCCGCCATTGAATGCTGACGTCAGCTGAACTTCTCCAATATTGTGTTGAAGAGAATGATGGACAGAAGCGTGGCTCTGGCTTATGACTTTTATCACATTCATCAATTGAGGATTAAATGGGAGTGAATTGCTTACCTTGGGTTGCAAGAAAGTGTTTAAGTTTACTTCACTTTGTCATGACTTGTGTTTCATTGATCATAAATTTACAGCTTTTCTTTTCAACAACTTGATGTGTAAGTTCTAAACCTAAATAAATGAAGTGAGGTCTACCAATATCATCAAGTGAATATCATTTTAAAGAAATGGACTTACTACTAGTATGAAATCACCCCAAGAGAATTAAGCCAGCTATAATATTACAACTTTTAAGTATCTCACAGATTTTTGGTAAAGCATTAAAGTCATGGGCAGTGTGTCTTTTGTGTGTGATTGTTGTATAGTCGTGTAGTGCAGGTCGGTAGTTATTCCGAGTTGTTTTCAGTGTCCGTATTTTTATTTTTGAATGAAACAAAGAGATGCATAAGACTTGACTTGTTGCATTTTGTTTTCCAAAACATTTATTATAAAATGCCACTGGAGTTGTGGAAGCAGTGTAATCATCCAGCCAAGTCAGCTAATGGCCGTGTCAAAAGTTGTTGTCTTCCAACCAGATTAGATTTAAACTAACTTGAAGTTCAAGTCAACTCATAGTTTAAAAGTTTATGTATTAGAATTTAGACCATCAAACTTGAAGATCAAGAAAGACTCTGGAAAATGTATGTGACAAAGAAACTCTCCAGCTTGAGAGCAGCTCCTCATCTCATGTCACTCCCTCCACCAGATGGGCCTTATTCTGGAATTCTTGTGATCTTAGATGAGGATGATAATTATACGAATGACGAAGATGGCTTTGGAATGTCCGGATCTGGATTGGTTATATTAAAAAATCTACCAATTCCTCAGAATAAGATGGTTGGACTAGGGATATCTCATTTCGTAACTGGCCTTTTTCTTTCACTTGGGACATCGGAGTCAGTGATGATGATCCCAGTCATTGACGAGCCGTTGTCGTCTGACACTTACTATGTTATTCAGGCCACGTCAAAGCATGCTGGCCTTGCAATAACATGTTCCAGCAAAGATGAGATGCAAAAAAGTGGTAAAAGGCGTCCATTTGATCCGGACGATGTTAATCAGCAGCTCAAGATCATACATTGTCCAGGTGGTGCTAGTACAGAAATGTACGCCGAATCGTTGGCTTATGATTCCTTCCCGCCGTATTTCATGAGAAAACATTTATGGGAAAGTACTACTATGACCTCACCTAAGGGCTGGTCTTGTAAACTTAATGAAGCTGAAGGGCAGGGTCTCTGCGAAAGACTACGCCATGCTCTGCCAGACTTTGGGTTCACGATCGGGGTCACGAGTTCAGACCATGTAGTGGTGGGAAGGTGGTATGTGCCTTTTATTTTTGTAAAAGAGTTTGGAATGCATTACAAGGATCAAATGAGGAATTCCATGTATTACAAAATGAGTTTGGAGCAAAGGTGGGAAAAGATTTATGAGGTTGAGAATGTGGGAGGGGGCTTTAACAGCGTGATGGTGGATGTGAGAGTGACAAGTGAAGCAGTGTTGGTTGGTGGGAGAGTCAATGTAAGAGGGAGATTAGCCGATGGGGTTGTGAGGTATGAAAATGCAAATAGTATAATTAGAGGGATTGGGTTGAGTGTTGGGGTGGTGGAGAGGATGAAATGGGAGCAAGGGAGGGCTGGATGGATCGACGTCGGAGGAGGGGACGTGAGGGTGAATGAGCACTACTACCATGGTGGTGGGTGGAGGAGATTTGGGTGCTATGTTTTGGTGGAGAGGTTTGTGTTGAGGAGGATGGACAGAAGCTTGGCTTTGGCATATGACTTTTATCATATTCATCAATTAAGGACTAAATGGGAGTGATTTGCTCTTGGCTTGAGAGGCAAGAAAGTGCTCGAGTTCCCTTTACTCTGTCACGACTTTGTATTGCATTGATCATAAATTTACAGCTTTTCTTTTCAACAACTTGATCTGTAATCTCTAAGTCCAAATAAATGAAGAAAGATTTACCATTGTCATCAAGTGAATACCATTTGAATCTTGAAGACATTTTTAAGAAATGGACTTATTACAAGTATGATCACACCCCAAGAGAATGAAGCCAGCTATAATATTACATGACATGAAGTTACTTTCGTTGAGGATCTTGCGCCCTGCACGGATTCTAAGATTCAAAGCAGGCTTTAGCTGAATAGTCAGCTGACGAGTGTTACTGAGTGATGCAAACATTGAGGGATGGGAAGGCAATTTAACTGGATGACACTGGTGGAGCTTGGTCCTCATTGATGCATGCCTCTTCCCTGAGATCGTATTCAACTACCAGGCCAAGGTTGTCTACAAGTTTGTGATGTTGGAGACACCCTGCACACTGTTGAAACCCATTTCAAAAAACATTTTAACATAAATATTGATTTTCTTCAACTGATCAAGTTTATCAGAACAGAAACGATGTCAAGATGGAAAATCAAAAAAGTGAAAAGGATCGGTACCTGCACAAAAACAGTCCCTTTTTCATATGCCAATCTGTTTATAAGGCGCTGTGTTCGCTCGCCACATTCATTGCAAGTGAATTGCACCAGAAGTCTTCTTCTTGGAAGTTTAAGATCTATTGTAGCTGCACCCTACAACAAGATACACAAAACAGAAACTTGATCAACAAATGGTCCAATCCAACGTTAACTATAATACATAACCAAAACATAAATTCACATCAAAATGAAAATAAATGTTGAAGTCAATTCAATTTAAATACAGTTAGCTCGATACAGCAATGAATATAAATACTGCGGAAAATATCTTTAACCAACAAAGACTGCACTTATCACTGAAAATGTATTGCAAGCTTGGACATGAATCCTGGTAACTTCAAAACTGCCCTTTACAACTGATTTTGCACACGAACTAGCAGCCACTAAATTGACCAGTTAAGCTTCAAATTACTCAAGAGATTTATTGACTGAGTACAACAATGAGCAGACTATATATTACAAAAGCACAATACCGACTGTGGAGAGTTGTCCAATGAAGACGAAGGCTCAGATTCTGAAGAAAGCTCCAAACAATCATCCACGGAACACGATACCGCCTTTGCCCGAACCACAACTTTCTGCTTCACCGACTGTCGATGAGAGATTCGCAACCTGAAAAAATCTAAACTTTAATAATCTAAACGATTCAATATACGAAATTGAAACACAAGTAACATAAAAAAGGAATTGGGTGTAAGAATTAATGACCTGCCGGACCGGAAAGTGTTGATTTTGAGTCGGTTCTGGACGTGAGGAAGCTGCGGATCAACGACGGCCGAGGAGGAGTTTGAAGAACCGAAGGGAGATAATTTACGGTGCAAGATGCAAAAGGGTATCCGATTGTCGCCATTGGAGGCGTCAATTGTTTCAATTCGATTTGAATTGGTGAAAAGGAAGGAGTTTTAGGATTTTCGCTTTCCACAAATTGAAAGCCCTAATTTAATCATCATTCACCGAAGTGTTTAGCATAACCCAGAAAATTCTATTTAATATAATTTTAATGCATTAAATTTATATTCTGTCAACAAGAATGTACTGAGCAAAATCCATGAAGGACTTGTCTGTCCAAGTTGCAAGTCTTGGTTTGGGAACTTAAAAATATCACAAGTGGAGAACACAAAAGATAACTCAAGATTTAAGGCAGCAACTTCTGGTCTATAACTTCAGTTCATACATTGAGATATCTCAGAAGCTCAACTTCTCTTATCATCTCGAATTTATACCAAAAACTAAGTCATGCCTGGTAAGCTGTCATCAGTTCTAATTTGGTGCTGCTTCTTATCGGTTTTACTCGTGATGCATATCCAGCTATCTAAAGAAATACACCAAAATCAAACATCTAAAACCAGCGCTGGAGCACCGGATGCAGAGCTGTCTGAGTGTCAAAATGTTTAGATGATTTCTTGAAAGTTTTGAATGTTTCAAAAGGTAGATTTGTTACATGACTCCAATATTTCCACTCCTTGAGTATATTTCTCAATATTTCCATTTGTATCGCACGGCATATTCAGCAGAAACGTAAAATATGTACTATAGGGATATAAGTTTACTGTGATCAGTTCAGTTTCTAATAAGATTGTCTGTAATCACAATGAGGTTTAATGCTGGATTTCTTCTATTGATAATATATACACTGATTCACTGAACTCAAGTCTTTATCTCATACCTCTTTTAGTGATGAAAATGTTGCAGTACTATCATAAATTCTAAGTCAAGCTGAAAATGTTGTTTCCTAGACAGGTCCCAAGTTACAAGTCTTCCACTAAATTAAATCCAGCAACAAACAGAACAAAAATTCAACAAAGGAGGCTCTGAAGGTATCTTAAACCACAACTTCATGTACTCAGATCCCTTATAAGTATGGCTGGAATCAATTTCAAGAATCTTACAAACAGCATACTTTCATTTTTGTAACCAAAATATTATGGCTAAGAGTTTCAATCTGTCTTTAGTGCTTATGTTCTGCTTCATCGCCTTTCTTGTTATCCATCACACACTGCCAAAATCCATGGCTGCAAGAACCTTACCTCATCCAACTGAAGCCACTGCAAGTGAGTACAAGTCATCAAACTAGGGACAACTATTTACTAAAAAACATGATAAAAATTGAAATGTTAGTTATGTATTATATTTCGATTTCCCAAAGCTTTCTGAATATATTTGGTTGAAAATGGTGAAGCAGGTTATCGGGACCGAATGTTGGCAGGTCTTGAAGGTACTCGGAGCATTTCATTCTCTGGCGGTAGCGGTAACCGCAACCAGATTCGTGGTATACCCCATAACAAATGACCGATTGATCGTCGTTCTGCCACATAATCCACCTATCTTCCTGCCATTCGAAATAATGAAAATTTCAAGTTCTATCACTGTTTCAAAAGAACAGTTAAGGGTATAGTTTCATATTTCAAAAAACTTAATGTTCTCACATTGCATCAATAAAATGGTGGATTGGTTATAACACTCAGCTTTGAAACAAGGATTGCATTAAATATCAACAATGCTAATTTATAATAACACTCCTAGTAACATTTCAGCAGATTCTGATCTCTTTTCTATATGACTATGCAAAATGTTGCTAGCTTCCTTTAAACATTAGCTAGTACAGGAATGCTTCCTTTCAACACTTAAAGAGGATGCAGTAGTAGTTAAGGTTACATTCTTTTCGCAGTAAGGGCCATACATCTACTCTGATTTCTATATTTCCAGCTTCCCCAGTATTCCTCACGTACCGTACTCAAATTCATAAGTATGAATTTGTAAACTTATGCCTTAAACATGTACACATAGAAAGACCATGTTGACCAATTTACCCTCATGAAGTGGACCCTAACGTGGCTTTCTCTGTCTAACTCTTAAAGCCACATAAGCTAAGAGCCTATACCCAATCAACATAGCAAACAATGCAGCAGCATCCCACTCTAGTTGACCCAACTCCAAACTCTTGATTGCAGGATAGTCCATGATCCTGCAATAAGATCCAGTTCCACACTCATACATTTCCGTTTTCGAATATTGCACTCCTACAAGAAGCTTGTAACAATAATGGCTGAAGGAGATATACTTCAGCCACGATATGAAAGGTGGTATGTGCTGAATGTAATACCCTCCAGCTAGTAAGAAGACGAGCATTGTAACTGATGCGAGCATTGTGGCTTGTTTGACGTCCATTAGGATGGCCCCGAGTGCTAGACCTAAGCCTTGCGAAACAAGAACGTTGAAGAGAAGTGTGAGGAGTGTGAAGAGGTATGTTATCAAGGATGGTTTGAGACCTCCCATCCAGTATGTCACAGTCACGTAGGCAGTTGGGAGGACTAGTTCCATAGGCATATCGCAAGCTGTTCTAGCGAAGTAGTAAGATGACAGACGGTACATGCCTGAAGCACTCTCTTTTCTTAGCATCAGTTGCTCAGAAGGGAAGGCAAAGATGGCGTTGAAGAGAGGGAAGAAGCCCCAGAATATAGAGAAAAAGAACAGCAGTCCAACCTAAGAGGATGTCCAAAATGAGATTATGATCAGAACCCTAAATGCCAATGAAAGCCCTAGTACCATATAGTCTGAGTGTATTTATGCGAAGTTGATACCTGATCTTGAACATGAGAAGGACTAGAGTGCCACCACAAAAGTCCTGAAAGGATCGAAACAGACATGACTTGGAAAATCCTCAACCCTGAGTAAGATTCATGTCTTCTCTCTCTAAGGCCTCTCTCAGCAAGAACCTTGAATTGCACCCACCAGCTAGTAGTCCATTTTCTTTCACTATCTATACACAATACATACTTTGATTAATATCAATCACCACGTAATGAATATAAATATTGATTTCCAAACTAAGTTACTCACCATTATTATTATTAGTCCTAGCAGTTTTTCGTGTAAACCAAGTTGGATCCTCTACATCATTTGAATGAATCTCGGACTTTAGTAAAGGGTATATGTTCTTCTTGTAGGCAGATATCAGATGTTGCTTTGTTGCACTTTGTTCCTCATGATTCTCAACTCGAACAAACAACGTGTCATCCTGACTCGGTCCCGGGGGTATCCCTGCAACCATATTGTGCAAAAAGCAACGTTAAGTAACGTGTGCTTTTATCACAAAAGAACCCCAAGCATATGCATTCATATAAAGTTCATAAAAGCTTTGCAAGAGCTGGCTTGTGTGCATCATTATTACTTCAACCACAATCAAATTGAACCGCTATCGAACCAACTCAATAAATCCCCATAGTAAAAATTACGATACGTAACTTCTAATTATGTTCGAATATACCACTAAAATGAGCATGTATGAAACTGAAAGAGTAAAAAAGGAGATCACAAATCGTACCATTGGCAAGATCAAGTAGAAAATCAGCCGGGTTGACGAAATCGAACCCAGGATTATACCCAATTGAACCGAAGTACTCCATGACCCGGCTGGCCTTCCCAAAATAAACCGGTGAACCATCACAAAGAACCATTACTTTATCAAACATCGTAAATAATCGGCTCGATGGTTGATGAATTGTTGTAACAACGGTCCGACCACCAAGTGCCAATCCTTTAAGTGTAGCCACAATTCGTTGAGCCGTGGTCGAATCAAGCCCAGACGTCGGTTCATCGAGAAATAAAACACTCGGATTGACCAACATTTCTTGACCAATACTAACCCGTTTCCTTTCACCACCTGAAACCCCTCTAAACATTGGACCACCAACAACGTTGTTCCGACAACGTTGTAATCCTAGCTCTGCCACCACCATGTCCACCTGCTCTGCTTTCTCCGCTCGAGTCAACTGGCTCGGTAGTCGTAACAGAGCAGTGTATATTAGCGTCTCGAATACGGTCAAATGAGGATATAACACGTCATCTTGGGTTACAAAACCCATCTTACGTTTCATCACGTTGCAGAATGGCCGGCCGTTGTATGTAATTGAGCCGGAAATTTTTCCAGTAGAACGGCCAGCCAGAGCAGTGAGGAGTGTAGTCTTTCCGCTACCAGATGGGCCCAACATGGCCATTAACTCGCCCGGTCGGACCACTCCACTCACCCCATTTAATACAGTTCGGTTCATCTTCGGTTCGTTGCCTCTGAAACGTGATTCTCTACCGGCTCGAACCGTGATTGAATACTTGACGTCATCGAACTGTAGTATATTTAAATAAATTTTAAAAGTGTGAAACAATTTCAATAATTTAAATGAATCAAATTGAAAACAATTGACTAACCTTAAGCGTAATGGGACGTAGAGATTGAGGAACAACCGGGGCCCGAGCCGGGGCAGCTGATTCTAGGCTAGACTCTGGAATTCGTAACGCTAGATCACCAGAACACGGCCGGATTAGTCCAGTTGATCCGGTCGGTTCTAAACGTACCGAGAGAGTATTCTCGGTACGGTTTGATCCAGATGTCTTTCCAGGCATAGAGTTACGAGAAACGGTTGTTGGTTCTTGCTCTGGTGGCATCATTTTCCGTCAAGAGAATCGGAAAGTTAGAGAGAAACTAAACTAAGACTTGGATAATGAGTGTATGATCCATGTCATATAACACAAGAGCTAAGCAATGTGAACTTTATGTGATAGAAAAAGTTGTATGAAAGTAAATTAAAGCACAGGAAGTTGATGAGCATATATATAGAGAGTGTGATGTGGTGTAAGAGACGTATGGCATGGTACGACAGGGTATGGTATCGTTTTCGTTTTAGGTTTAGCATGTGGTGTTGGTCACACGTGTAGGGTTGTAGTGCAATTTAGAAAAGTATTGTGAATAACATTGCTTGTTGAAATTCACTTCCACGGTTCCGTATTAATTTCTGAGCATTGTAATTTATTTATGTATTTTATTCAAAATAATCTCTTAATAATTTTACATGTAAAAAAGTTAGTGTTCCTATAGAAGTAACGATTTTACAGGACTTATGAAGGGGGTTTTTCATTTATTTGAAACCAGTTTTAAAAAGATAAACGTTAAAAGTAAAGAAGGTTGGATTCATTTGTTCAAATAGTGGAGACAAAAAGGGGGCACAGAAGATAGGATTCCTTTAATCTTTTTATGATTTTTAAAGTACTTTAGTTTACAAGTGTTAATTTATTAATAATCCTATTAATATAACTGAATAATTTGTGGCGTGATGATTAGCGTGATTCATATATGTAAGGTCCAGGACATGTGGCATTGAATGTTTGAACCAAAATTGACACTAGAAATATGCTATAGGAACAAATGCATTCAAAGCAAAAACTTTCGCAATGGTAGTAATCAGTATCTTATGACTCTCCATGATCAATATTCCAATAAAATACAAATGAAAATTTAATTCTTAATAAAACTGTATTATAGTAATAAATATTCATAATCAATCCTTATAAAAAACTGGAGGAAACTAATTGAAATTCAGTGCAGAATTTCTATCAAAAGTAGGTTTTAATAGTAATAGTACCGTTGAAAACACAGTTCAACTGAGGCTTTCGGGAGATTCAAGATAATGATTATAAATAGTGTTTATAAACAATTGCAACACTTATTATCGTCTCTTTAATCAAAGCTAAATAGGAGTAGGACAATTATGTGGGACAAACGATACCTAAAAAGGCTGGTTGGTGACTTTTACGTGTCAATTGCTAATTCAATTCCACCCATTCGGGTCCCATATTCATGAATTTGCGTTGAGACTATTCACTTTTGTTGCCAATTTATACGAGTACATTTGAATTTGTGGTAGTCTTAATTAACATCATGATCATATCCTCTTTAGGGTTGGCAACGATGTGATTCGATTTTTAAAATCCCCTGTAGTGTTGGAAACGATGTAGTTTGTTAATTAAAAGCGTGACATTTATTTAGTACCATTAAATTACAATTTTGTCTTGTATCTCATGTGCATTTTTTTGTGTGAACTTAAACATCAAATGTTGCTAATTTAATTGGCGTTTATTACACGTACGAATAATTACATCACTTTTAATCATCTAACAATCAATTATTTGAATACACAGTTTATAAAACTACATCTTACGTATACAACACTAACACAGCTGTATCCTTTCTTTTCATTTCCAAAAATATTATGTGATTTACGAAAAATAATGAAAAATATATCTATACTTAATAATAATAATAATAATAAGAAGCTGGTGGAATATTGAGGTAATTTTATATTTTTAGTTTCATATATGCACATTATTTCTTGACATGTAGAGACTCTTCATCGTATCAATAATTTTAGTTATTTGCAAATTACATTAAATCTCCGTATAAAGGAAAACTTAGTTGAGTAAACAAATTGGAAAAGTTGAAGCAAAGTCAGCATGAATCTTTTCATTTTACTTTTTGAGTATGAGGTCTGATGTTCCTTGTGATCTGCCTCATGCTTAACATTGATTTTTCAAACAGAGCAAAGTTGAAGCTACGATTTCAATCAGTGCATGCGCTGTAGATACGTTCATAAATTTGGATTAACTAAGCGATCTATTTAGAGCACTCATTCTTCATGCATGAACTTGCTAGCTAAATTAGGCACACTCATTCATGCACGCGGTAGCTCAAGCTAGATGATTTTGATACTGTGGATGTATTATGGTGGGGTCATGTTGCGTGTGGTAAAATCTAAGATTTGTACATAAGAACAATGTTTCAAGTTTATCAACAGTTAAATGAGAACAATGTTTGTTGAACTAAGCCTTCATTGATCTTTCATTAGTCATTATGGCCCCAGACATATTGCACATTTTCATGTTAATACGACACCATGTGTGATAATGATGTTAGGTTGAGCCTTATAAAGAGCCCGACACCACTCAACCTAGTTAGCCACTTCTTATCTTTATGCACCATTGACATCAATAATTTACTCTTATGTATGCATAATACGCTCTCAACATCAACAATTTCAATTTATCATCTATAAATAGATAGATATATACACATAGGATTATACACTAGGATCGTCACGTTATATTCCACAACTCTAATCTTTTGAGAGTGGATTACGAGTGTCCAAATGAAAATGAGATTGTGTATAGTGAGTTAAAACTATGTCATTTACACTACTTTATTTATAATTCGTAGGAATGTTCGCTGCATCAGATTCAAATCCGTCAAAATGGCATTGTAGAGATATCTGATAAGAACATCCACATGATTCACAAAGTTTATCAGTTTGGAGTTTAATTTTAAAATGTGCTTCTCCACATTATACTGAAACTTAAATTTAAATAAACTTTATTACTCCGTCCATTCTACTAGCATCAACAACTTCATTTGGGAAATAAATCAATAATAAATTGAATATCAAAAAGTTCATTCCAAAAAACTAATATTAGTTTTTCCTTTTTTTATTTTGTTATTTACAAGGTTAAGCAGTAATCTTGTATAGCATTTGTGGCCTAAAAACATGCACTTAAAGGACACGGCTGCATTTTTTGACAACATGACTTTCTAAATCTGCTTTCGGCCTAATTTTATGAATATATGTTGACATGCTCAAACGTCCAAAACAGTTGATTAAAAACACTATGTGGGAGTTGACTAAGAGAATTTCTTCAAGGAATCGCTCCCATGCATGTGATGATCAAATCTACTGAACATATTACAAACGATTAAAAGCTTGTCTTTTCAAGATTGATAGTGCTAATTTAAAATAAAACCGAAAAGTGGAGTCACATATGTCATGTGTCACTCTACTACATACCACAGGAAACCTCAACTTGAGGTCCCCACAATAACAATAACATAACAGCAAAAAATATATCCTCATAATCTTAAACAGTGTGCAAATCAGATATGTAATCATGACCCAAAGAGCTCGTGTTTATAATTTCAGCACTTGCATACAAGTGTACATTCTTCAATAAGGCATATAAAGTAGCTCGGTGTATGTGTTTGGTGTCAATAACTATTCATCTCATGTGTTGGCTTAACAACCCACCGACGGTGTTTTTCTAGCTATGTGTGCGTATCTTTCACTCAAAGACAACAACCTACATGTCTCATTTTCACTTGAAGAAAGTGCATAACCATTTGTCCCTCCAATGACCTCTAGACAACATCCTTCATTTTCAGAACCAGAAAGTGCTTACCCTTTTTTTATTTCAAGTTTTTCAACTCTTTCATGAAGTCAATCCTGACTTTGAAAACTTGGTCGTATAGCTCATCTCCAAGTCTCATGTAATGAAATGGGTTTAGAATAGAGATGGATGTGATCGATAAAGTGCACAAGTGTCTTTTCATTTCATGCACTTGTTCTGGTAAATAGATAGTTGCCATGTGTGTTGAAGTATCTTTATAATGATTCCTTCACTTTAGATTTACTTACAAGTGTTGATGAGTTGATAGGGTCTGTTTGAAGGTGTCCATGTGTTTGACACCTGAGGGTGTGTGGAACTTAATACAGGGCATAAGTGCACTCGAGGATATGATAGTCATCATTAAGTGGTGGGTGGTGCCGTGGTGGTCTGTGCAGAAATCAGAATATATGAATCATGTTAAAGTTGAAAAAAGACACTAAGGCCTGCATCTGTGTCAAGAAATGACTCAAGATTTGGAGCCCGAACAGAAGCCCAAAATCATAGTTGTATGATGTTGGACTCATTAAGAACCTGATAACAGAGCAGGACTCCCTCTATGTGCACATTTCTAAACTCTATTATTTAAGAATATAACTTTCTTGTCTTCGTCTCACTGGCAATTACATCAGCATATATTGACATGTTGTCATGGTTCAAAAGTTCCATTGTTTTCAATACCCAGCAAACCGCCAATACAAATACGAGGGAATATTTTAGGGTTTGGAAGTTATTTATTGATCCACTAACTCTCAAACATTAACGACTTGTGGTTAATCTAATAAAACTGCCATGAAAATGTCAACATTCATGAAACCTACTAAACATTATCACTTTTTGATCATGTTAGGTGATCCGCCACCTTCAAATTATATTCACAATTTTTATCTGTCTGCTCCATTGTTCTAATATGTCTTACCAATATGTCTTTGTATTTTATCTCAACTCAGTAGTCATTGTTAGCCAATTCAGTGCCCTAAATTCAACCCGTTTTGACTCTTTGAACGACTCCCTTGAGCTTGTGGCCATCTTAATCCCTTTATTTTGATTTTTTGATAAATATGTTAAAATAAAATAAGAACACTTTGTAACATGTTTTGTATAAATAAGCATTAGCTTAAAAATCTCTCAAATACGCAAATCTTGGATAAAGCTGAGGGTCATAAGAATGTTGCAATGCATATATACAATCGATTCATGCCAATTATTTCATTAAGTGCTCTACAATTTTTATTATGGAATTTGAAAGGGAATAATTTGCACATGTATAATTAAATAACCTGATAAGGTCATCATATTATTTGTTTTTGCTGTACTAAAATGGATTTAAGTATTTGTTCTCTGCTCATAAAGCAGACTAAAAGAGTAGGGCTAGTATCATATCTCACTAATACGGTGTCGTTTAGGGGTTAGTCAAAAACATGCATGAAATTGTTAGGTAATTCAGCTCACCTTCCATATACATCTTAAAGATACTCTACCCCACATCATGAAGTACCCTACAGATACATCATCATTCATCAGACATATATATCAACCTCATCCCGTTTTCAAAACCACCTCCATCTCACTCCACCTATCAACAAGCTTTCATCACTCCTTGTTGGCTTAGTTGCATCCATTTCATACATGCTTACAGCCATGGCTCGATCCCACCACGAGTCCTCAACCTCCCTATCCCGCCGCTACTTCAACCTCCGCAAGCACCACTCCGAAACCTTTCCAACCGTGGAGGATGATGACCAAACCCTAACCCTTACTTTCCCAGCCTTGCCCGTTCAAACAGGTGCAGCCATTGTTTATAATCACACAAGCACCCAACAACAGCTGTTTCCAAGATACGTTCAGCTATGACAATCTTCACCAAGCCAAAATCCAACACTCATTTAGGCAAAAAAGTTATTGGAACGCTCTTTGGATCTCGTAAAGGCCACATCAACTTTGCAATCCAAGAAGACCCCAAGTCCATCCCCGCCTTTATCATTGAGTTACCCACCACAACAAGTTCACTAGTGAAAGAACTTGCATCCGGGGTGGTGCGTATTTTGTTAGAGTGTGACAAGAAAAGGATCAGGAAATCAGATGACAAGAAGCTCCTAATGGAGCCAGTTTGGCGGAGCTATTGCAATGGGAAGAAATGTGGGTATGCTGTGAGAAGGGATTGTGCCGCGGAGGAGTGGAGAGTGCTAAAGGCGGTGGATATGATGACGGCAGGAGCGGGAGTTCTGCCTGAAGGAGAAGAGGGAGAAGGAGACGTTATGTATATGAGGGCTAAGTTTGAGAGGGTTGTTGGTTCAAGGCATTCAGAGGCGTTTTACATGGTTAGTCCCGAAGGTAGTGGCGGGCCTGAGCTCAGTGTGCTTTTATTCAGGGTTTAAGATCAATGAGCCTGGTTTGGTATAGCCTTGTTTCACGTATGGAAACTTTGTAGAACGAGGTTTAATAGTTTTTGAATTAAAGAAGACATACACATGCGAAATATTGCTGCTCGCATTATCATGGTTTAAAGTCATTCAGTAAAAAATACTGAATACGCGGATCGCCAAAATTCGGTCGTGCACACCTCAAACTACTCTAACTAGTTGCTAACATGTACTAACATCTCCATTTACGTGCAATGATGCAGATACATAAAACGACAACTTGCCAAAACACAAAACGCCTAATTTTCTTGACGAATATATTAAACAAGGCCCACTGCCGAAATGCACCGCGAGTCACGGACATGATTTGGCGGAGAATATATATTTGACCAAAAACTACTTGCAAGACATTCCGACACAACATACTAAGTATTCATACATGGCAAACAATCCAGTACTTAAGAATGTTAAAGCATCTGATTTGATATTAATTATATCTATTACAACTGTTAATTATTCATAATGTAAATGCCTGAGTATAATTTAGTAATTGCAAATCGCCAAATTATTTATTATTTAATCGCCATTGAATCCCTCCATTTACGTCATTTTCGGTTCAGCTCATCTACTTTCCAACTCCATCGTCCCCACCCCACAACGTGGACCGTACCGAACCGGCGCAATATAGCTTCGGTCCAGCCAAATCTAAACCGAGGTTAGCTCGAGTTTAGAGGCAAATCATTTTGTTCAACAATTTTTTTATATAAATGAATCATTTACTGTCAATGATTAGCTCGAGATTAGCTCGAGTTCGAACCAAAGCGCATTTTAGCATTGTCCGGTTCACACATCATTCAATCTGTCTCCGCTGATCTCGGCCTCTGCAAATCTTTTCACTTCCAAAAATTCAAACACATTCTCATTCCATCCACGACGTCTCAAATCTCTCATTCGTCCAAGTCAACGAGGTCAACGCCTTCGTCTATGCCAATCACACTCTCCACCAAATGTCCAACGTAGTCTTTGCCGTCCTCTTCATCCTAATCGCTCTACCGCTCCTCCTCGCCGGACCTCCGCCGCCTTCTCCACCCGCCGGTAAGTTAAGTCCGTTCATCCACCTCTTTTTTCCGACCTCGATCTGAGAACTGATTTGTATAATTTTGCAGAAGCGGTGTCGTTGCATATCGACTGCGGCGCACACGTCAATTCTACAGACGCCCACGGCACCACATGGCTCGCTGACCGCTACTTCACATCCGGATACACTTCGATGGTCTCCGAGCCGCTTCTGTTCAGTTCGTTGCACGAGAAGACGCTCAGATTCTTCCCGGTTTCCTCCGGTAAGAAAAACTGCTACATTATACCTTCGCTGCCTTATGGTCGGTATTTGTTCAGGACGTTTACTGTTTATGATAATTATGATGGCAAATTGCATCCTCCAAGCTTTGATGTTTCGGTTGAGGGGACATTGGCCTTTAGCTGGAGATCTCCTTGGGATGAGGTTACTTCGATGAATGGTGCTTATTCTGATTTGTTTGCATTTGTGAAAGATGGTGAAGCTGATGTATGCTTTTACAGTATAGCAACGGATCCTCCAGTGATTGGGTCACTTGAGGTTGTGCAGGTTGATCAGTTGAGTTATGATGTCGAGACATTAGGTGATTCGTTGATTCTTGTAAATTACGGGAGATTTTCTTGTGGTTCAAAACAATGGGGCAGGATTTAGCAATGACAGTGATAAATTTAGTAGAACATGGCAGACTGATAGGGTTTATCGATCATCAAGGTCTGGAGAGTTTAAGGGGTTGTCAGCTTTGAATACTGTGAAGAATGCAGACCAGTCTCCAAATTATTTTCCAATGAAGCTCTATCAGGAGGCTGTGACGTTGATGGGTGATGGAGTATTAGAGTATCGCTTGGATGTGGATGCGAAAATGGATTACTTGGTTTGGTTTCACTTTGCTGAGTTAGATCCAAGTGTAAATGGGGCTGAGAAGAGAGTGTTTAATGTGTCCATCAATGGTAAGACTGTGCGTACAGTTGATATTTACAAAGAAGTTGGGGGCTTTACTGCGTTTGATTTTAATTATGTCGTAAAGAATCTGAGTACCAGTTTTCTGAGTGTGACACTTATTCCTATCGTTGGCAAGCCTATAATTTGTGGACTTGAGAATTATGCCCTTGTTCCTGCAGACTTCTCAACACGACCTGAACAAGGTTAGAGATTTTATTCATTTAATTGTTGAACAGATAAAAATTATGTTTTTGTATGATGTGTGGCTTGATTGGAGATTTTATTGAAAATGCACATTGCAACATTTTTATTTTAGTTTTGGATGTGTTAATAACTAATATATGTTGGCATGCTTTACTTTTGCCTCCATATTTCAGTTAATGCAATGAGATCACTTAAAGAATCACTCCGAATACCTGATAGAATGGGATGGAATGGTGATCCATGTGCTCCTACAACCTGGGATGCTTGGGAGGGTATTACCTGCCGTGCTGAAAAGAATACTTCTTTCCTCGTGATAGATCAAATGTAAGGCAACATGTTACGGTACCTTCTTTGTTTAGAATACATTATTAGTTTATATCTTTTTTACAAGCATGGGTTTAAAACTGAATCTGTTTCTGTTCCAGAGATCTTGGTAGTCAAGGGCTAAAAGGATTCATCAGTGACCAGATTAGTCTCTTGACAAACTTGGTAAGCCTGTAAGTATCAACTATCAACAACTCCTTACACGTGTCTTGCTGTATACGTTGACAACTGTGACCAGTCTTGAGTTTGTTTCTTAATTCCAACTAGCATGAAACATGAGATGTTTTCGAGACCTGCTTGTAGCACTTGTTCAGATTCCACTGAGCATAGTTCTCAGGTTCAACTGGCACCAATCCTTGGTTTTCTATTGAGCTTTGTTATACATCAAATCTCCTCTAATTGCAATAGTCTATAAATTAGCAACTAGTAAATGCAGCATGTCCTGTCAGGAGTTAATATGATTGTTGTAGTTACCCTGCTCGTGGTCGTACTAAGACCCGTTGATAGCTTCTCTTTAGGATGGTGGTAATGTTACTCATTTTCTGACTAATTGTGACACTACTTTTCTCTAAATCCATGGTATCTAATTTGTTGAGTGGACCTTCATTTTGTAGGAACTTGAGCTTCAATTCGTTGGAAGGTGGTATACCACAAGGGATGGGTCATAAGTCATTTACCAGACTGTAAGTATCTTATAGTTTTTTGTTACATTCCAATCATAATACATGTCCTCTTGTGACCTGTATAGTTTGAACTTGACGGTCAAGTCTTGACCCCTGTGCAATAGCAAATAACTCAGAGCATAGTATGTAAAGGTGTCAATTGGTACATGTCAAGACATAAGATTGCGTAAATTTACTAATTTATTTTCTTAGTTCATACGTTTAATAACAGCCCTCTCTCTCGAATTACAGGGATCTGTCAAACAATCGGCTCACAGGGCTTATTCCAGAAAGTTTATACTCTGATAGCCTACAATTGGTGTAAGTTCTAAATTGTAACCATATTGAACTTTGTATGATCATCTTGTACTTTTAATTTGATTTACGAAAAAACACTCTGAATGGATAGGTAGATTTGAGGCATTTCCACTTCCTTTCCAAAGTGACATTGGCACTTTTATTCAGTATATCAAGTATTTATCATTAGTAAAACTAAGAGTTAATTGGAAAAACATGGTTCTGCCTTACATAAGCTGTACTGACATTGAGATCAAGTTTAATTATTAGAGATTTCGAAACTCAATGTGATGTTATTGTCTATTAGATTCCTGGCCATGGATGAATAGACACTCGTTTTTATTCTAATTGTTAAAAGTTATATCCGGATAGGTTTTTGTTCTAACACAGAAGCACTCTCAAATGTTGCTCTAGAATTCTAAATCAGCATCTCAATTATTTTTCTTCACAAAACCTGTAGCGGCAACTAATACATAAACTCATGTGAATAGGTTATATCGTTCCGAACTTTATGTTCTTTCTTTTGGTATATGAGTTTGAGAACTTCTATTGCTGATTTGCTTTGTCCCTGATTTGTTTATTTTCACTTTTTTCATAGGTTGTTGAATGGTAACTTATTAGAGGGAAGTGTACCTGAGCAGCTCTACTCAATTGGCGTCCGTGGAGGAACTATCGAGTAAGTGGTACACTATTCAATTTATTGATTTTGCTATATTGTTCTAACAATTTCATACTTGGTCCATTTCTTATGTGGAAAACCGTCATTTTCTTATGAAAATTGATTGGAATTAAATTGTATTAGTATCATTTCACAACTATTTCAAAAGAGTAAGGGCTTGCTTTGGTTACTTGTTACAATTTTAGCCGCTGCCTATGTAGTAGTCTTGCTGGCCATTACATACATATGCGTCTCCTGGCATGAAGTTGCTCAAGGAACAATATCTGCATTTGGCCACCAGTCTATGTTTAGACATATTTCTGGCCATTTTGCTGTGCAACAGGATGGTTCTTGATTTATATGCATAAAAATTCGAACCCTTGCTAGATATTTTTCGTTTGTCACATGAGTTCTTCTTTTGGGACCTCTCATAAGTCATAATTACTTAAGTGAACATGCTTTTTATGATGTTCAAATCGACCATGGTTTATACAACATTAACTGACATTCTTTCTCTGAACAGTCTTACTGGAAACAAAGGGCTGTGTGGTGCTCCTTCTTTGCCAGTTTGTCCTATGTTCTGGGATCGTCATGGCCTATCCATTGCAGGGAAAATTGGTATTGCAATAGCATGTGTAGTCGTCGTATGTTTGGCATTGCTGGTATACTTCCTTTGCATTAGAAGAGGAAGAAATGACTATGACTTTGGTCTGGGTCTACCTAGTGAGCTAATGTGTAAGTTCTATTGCATAATCTCAATTGATATGACTATCAAATGTATTTCAACTGGACAACATAATCATTTAAATATGCTTGAAAATGTTATCTACTGTGTACTTCCTGTAGGACGGTTTTATGTAGGTCCTAACTCCTAAGCAGGTTGTTTCCTATTTAAAATCCGACAATTTCTCAATATGAGTTTCTTATTTGAGCTTTTGATGATAAATGGCTGCATAATCTATACTGGCTGCTTTCTAATTCATGACAGCTGAATGTCAGCCTTTTTGTTCTAAATGTTTTACTTTCTTGTCTGTTTATATAATTTTGTGATGTTCTTGCTCTGTGATATAACTTGCACTAATCATGTATTTCCTTTTAATCTTGTCCAGCGCTTGCAGCTAAAAGAAATAGATATCAAAGACAGAAGTCTCTTATGCTTATGGAAATGGAAAGCCAGCATGCCAAAGGGTTCCCTGCAAATACAATGGCGTGATAACAACACTAGTAGATCATTGAAGGTTTTTTAGCTTCAGTTTTGTTCTGATGGAATATTCACAGACTGGGCGTCTCAGGTACCAGCTGTCACACTGACTGCTCTTAAATTCATGTGAATTGACCTGGATCAAAGGTATTCTTATTCATCCTTGTACAAAAAG
Source organism: Sedum album (assembly GCA_006409495.1). NCBI lineage: Eukaryota > Viridiplantae > Streptophyta > Magnoliopsida > Saxifragales > Crassulaceae > Sedum > Sedum album. Next base: position 54,629 of record QZGG01000271.1, read on the forward strand.
CTTAGTACGTCTCCTCCAAGTCCCCAAGTGGAGGAGCCTTGTAATACCATCCCATGCCCAGATGAATTATACTACTGTTTTGTTTGAAACCTCTCCTTTAGTTTGAATGTCATTTATACTAGTACATAGGGAATATGCAACACAATTTGAACCATAAACTGATCGTTTTTGTTACTGATTTCCACATTCCAGTCCATATACAAACTACTGATAATTGATGACTACTCCAATAAAGTATCAAATCATGGATCCACCTCGAAGTCCCCAAAACAGAAGCAAACATTTTCACTAAGCCCGTCTGAATATACAGTACTTATTATTTTTTTTAAAAAGGCCGAAGCCTTAATGGTTGGGGGCCTTGCCCGCACAGACCCACAACCAGGTGAAAAGCAACGGGATATTTTTTGTTCCTTAACGTGTTTAGCAGGAATTGAACCCAGGACCTTGCCTGTGTCAATCCCTACCCACGCCGCTTGGCCACCCCTATTGGGGCTATACAGTACTTATTATTGTCCATGCCAATAATTGAAGAAAGGGAAAAACAACATGGCCCTCACTTTCCCTTGGAATTCCATCTCAATCCAAAGCTGTTGCAACATTTGAGTTCAAGCGACCAGCACCACAAGACCACTTGATATATACCTTCCTCATCAGCTGAATGTTCCTGTCAACCATTAAATTATCTAATCATATGTTTCCAGCTTGCAAGTCCAGACACGACTGCTCTGGTCCTTCTATATCAGTCATCAGGTACTGCAAAACACGTTATTGAATTAATCACGACTGAACATTAGGGCAAATATTAGTATTCAATAGTATTTTGCAACCATCTAAGTTCAATCTTCATTTGAATCCTGGACATTATATGTGAACCCTAATTGCTGATTGATCATACGTGCAACATGCTTATTAAATTCGCAACAAAAATAATCATGATTCAAAAACATAATTATTTGATGAATTAATCATCAGTATGTTTTGTTTCCAGGTGGCGTGGTTGCATATTATGACAGATTGTTGACATGATAAAAATATCAACAAGTGGGATCCACCAGATAACGTCGCTTAAAATCTTACAAGCCACTAACAACAAAATTCTAAAGAAAAAAACATGTTGCTCCAAATATAGCCAGTTATTGACATGGCTTGTTTAGGTCGATTTTGGATTGGGACCGATGCTTTATTTTTGTAGGTCCCTTGCATGATCCCACATGTACGCACCAGCACCATAGACTTTTATAACACTAATCCACTTGTTCAAAAACAACTCATCTGAATAAGAATATCAAAGCCGTGCAGTTGCATGACTTTTTTACCCTGCTGATTATTTCACTAAGTCTTAGGTAATTGTCTGTGCATTTTGTAAGCTTGAGAGTTGAAACGCTGCGTATAACAGGTTTTGGATGTCGGCAACAGATACAATAACAACACTCACCATGTTATCTTCTCTACCCACTGAAAACTATAATGTTGTATATTTAAAATATGGAATATAATGTTGTGGGTCTACAGAGAAGATGCTACTTGGAATTATATGCAAAGCCGCCACCTTTTTTGTCTCAGCCTTCTGAGATTTTTCATGCCATCAATAGCAACTCCGTTGTGTGAATCATTTATGGTTCATTCTTTATCCAAAATCATGGAGAAAACAAAGTTGAATATTAGTACTGTTACTTTATCCAAAATATCATGGAGTAATTTTCAGTATAGAGATCTATTCTTTTCTAACTGGTATGTGAGAAATTATTTATTGTTAAATGATCTATTTTTATGTGTGAGTCTGAACTTTTGCACGTTTATGGCGTTAGCAGGTAATCTCTCCACCCAGTAATATGAGTTTAATTTTTGGGCATCCCAAATACAATTTTTTCAAAAAGTATCATAAATATTTATTTCTATTCTACCATTATTCCCATCTCTTTATTATATTTATAGTATTCAATTTAAGAGTAATGCTCTTTTGAGACCCTTACTGTTGGGTGAGACCCTGAGACCCCAATCATGGCCGTTGATTGGGTTTGCTTTTGGGGTCCGGATTGTGCCACGTGGAGGTGAGAGAACAAAAGCAACAATTTCTCTCACCTCTGATTTCAAATTTCTCACACCTCCACGTGGCACAATCTGGACCCCAAAAAGAAACCCAACAACGGCCATGATTGGGGTCTCAAGGTCTCACCCCTTAATAGGGGTCTCAAAAGAGCATTACTCTTCAATTTAATACGTTCAAGTAAAACTGCTTTATCTGTTACACAGTTAAACCTAACTAACTTATACAGTAGCTCTCCTTTCCCTGGTATTGAAATTAGTCACGAGTTTGAAATGTTGACTCGTTTGTATTTATGATCTATAAATGGGAAATTTGAGAAGAAAGAAACACAAGACTATTTAAAGTTATAAATTGGTGGTGTGTTTTGAAAGTTTAAAAGCATTCATGTGGTCTTCCTTGAAAACTATTGGATGAACGCAGAAGGAACTCTATTTGTGCTCCCTCTCAATGGGATCAGTTTTGTGGCTTGCAGGAGGGTGGGGTTCGCTTTCATTGGATTGGAGCCCACCACACAGCCACGACCTAATCATCTCCCCTAAACGATGGGACTGTGCTATCCAATTCAGAGAATGAAATCCCTAACCCTATCCTTAACTAATTCTAGCCCTAACTCATCTACTCCCTTCGTCCCATTTTGAGTGTCCCATTTGAGAACTTTCACGGTTTTTAAGAAAATTGAAAAATGTGAGATAAAAAGTAAGAAAGAGAATGAGTGGGATAAAAAGTATGAAAGAGAGTGTAAATGTAGAGGTAAAAAAGTTTCTATTTTAGGAAATGGGAAGATCATTTTGTGACATCCAAAAAGAAAATGGGACACTCATAATGAGACGGAGGGAGTAGTTTTATATATTAATAACTCAAATGTAGTTGTAAGCTGCATTACTCATTTATCCACTCACAATTTTTCTTTGTTCAAATCTTATCTCCGCATTACTTTTTTTTCTTCCATATTTTCTTAATTTATGTGTTGAAATTTAAAGATATTTTATTGAGGAAGTGGATAAACAAAATGTGCATAAGAAGATTGGTCCTCATCATCGTGGCCTCGTGGGTGTCTATTTGACCCATAAAAACCTGTCTCAAGTTCTCAGCCATGAATAAAAACTACTGGCACTTTCATGCATTATTAACGGTAAATAGTTTAAAAGAATTATGTTGCATGCATCCCAAATACTCCCTCCGTCCCATTTTATTTGTTCAAAAGTACAAAATGTACGGTAATTAAGGTAGAAAGAGTGTATAAAATGTGTGGTTGAGAATAGATGATTAATAAGTAAATGAGTAAAAAAGTAGAATGTGTGATGGAGAATGAAGGAAAGTGGACAAACTTAAGGGGACACCCAAAATAGAAAGCGGACAAACATTATGGGACAAAGGGAGTAGTTTAAAGCCCCTTGTTGGTATGGAATTGCTATGCTCGTGGACAATTTATATTTAATTACTTTTGTTTCCCAAATTGCTATCGATAGTATTTTAATACTCCCTCCGTCCCATTATGAGTGTCCCATTTCCTTTTTGGATGTCCCAAAATGATCTTCTCATTTCCTAAAATAGAAACTTTTTTACCTCTACATTTACACCCTCTTTCATACTTTTTATCCCACTCATTCTCTTTCTTATTTTTTATCTCACATTTTTCAATTTTCTTAAAAACCGTGAAAGTTCTCAAAACGGGACACTCAAAATGGGACGGAGGGAGTACTATTTTGGACGTTTATCACATTAGATAGCTCCCTTTAACATAATCATGTACTCCCTCCATCTTATTATTTTTATCTCACTTCCTTAATATATCTGAGACATAAAATAATAAAATGAAATAAAAATAATGGGACGGAAGAGGTATTATTTATTATGAAAGTCAAATCATGTCATGTTTAAATAGGCACATCAGGGGTTAAGTTCTAGAAGGACATTAAGTGTATGTGAGACGGAAGGACGAAATCTCAACCGTTAGATTAGACTAATAAACGGTTGAGATTAAAGTTAGTTTTTATATAATGGGCGGTTGGATTTGCAAAAAACCCTAGCGGTTGAGAGTGACGGTTACTTTTTTGAATCAAATCTCATCCGTTGGATTATTAGTAATCAACGATTGAGATCATGTCTCACCATCTCACATATATTTATCGGTCCTCCTAGAACCTTACTCGGCACATCAGTACTCTAAAATATACACTGCATGCATTTGTTACTAATTCATTTTGATAATACATGGTTTTTCATGAAAAAATTAGTATTATTTTTTATGAATATAGTTGGAACTCGAATGCACACTGCCAAGAACGAGATAGACCCCATGAAGGCATCAACCAACAAAATCGGGTCCCCATATTTTCACATCAACAATGGAAAATGGAAAAATCCAACCATTTTGTGTATCTTTCTACATCTACTCATCGTTCATCGACTTACAATATACAAAATTATTCTAAATCAACTTGGAATAGAAAAAAACTCAGATACTTTGACAGAATTCCAGCCCTATATCAGTACCCAACTCTCACTCAAGCTAATGCAAAAACATCTTCTGATCTGAAAACATAGCACAACACCAATCACCATCTTCATCTTTCTCTCTCTTCAGATCAACCACATATATACTTCAATCCAGAGTGTGTATTCTGAATCTGTTCACATGGACTTGAATTGCAACACCACCGCCAAAGACTACGATCTCTCTTCCACTGCACCACCAGCTTCCAAGACTCAAATCAACGTGCTTGACCGTCTGGGAAGTGGTACTAGTGTTATCATCGACCCTGAGAATAACGATGTCGGAGCCGGAGCCTCAAGGCGTAAACTGAACTCATCCAAATTTAAAGGAGTTGTTCCACAACCTAACGGTCGCTGGGGTGCGCAGATTTATGAGAAACACCAACGAGTTTGGCTTGGAACTTTCAATGAAGAAGATGAAGCTGCTAGGGTTTATGATGCGGCTGCACAAAGATTTCGCGGCCGTGATGCTGTTACCAACTTCCAACCTTTAGGAACAGACGAAGCTGGTTATGCTGAGTACTCATTCCTCATCTCTCACTCTAAAAGTGAAATTGTAGATATGCTACGTAAGCATACTTATTCTGATGAACTCGAACAGAGCAAACGTAAATCAGCATACAAATTTGATCCGAGATTCTCACACCAATCCGGATCGAGTTTATCTAGAGAGAAACTATTCGAAAAGGCTGTCACTCCTAGTGACGTTGGCAAGTTAAACCGCTTAGTTATCCCAAAGCAACACGCAGAGAAATACTTTCCATTGAAAAGAGGATCCCCACATCTGCCAAGGGGATTTTAATGACCTTCGAGGACGCTAGAGGAAAGGTGTGGCGGTTTCGATACTCGTATTGGAATAGTAGCCAGAGTTACGTTTTTACAAAGGGTTGGAGTAGATTTTTGAAAGAAGTGGATCTCCATGCTGGAGATGTGGTCAGTTTTTACAAATCTGGTGGAGCTGATCGGCAGCTTCACATCGACTTCAAGTGTCAGTCAGATCCCGTTGGGCTGGAAAATAACATTGTTCGTTTGTTCGGAGTCAACATAGGTAATAAGTCATCCGAGGATAGAAAAGGACGAGAGAGATGGAGTTTTTGGATTCGAAATGAGTAAGAGGCAACAAAGGGTTTGTTGAAGTACTGTAGCTCGAAATTTATAGGTTTTCAAGTTGTGTATTTGTTATTAGTGGAAAGTTGTGTAGGGCTTCTTCATGGCTTGCGTGGTGCAAAGTTGCATTTCAATAATGGTGGAGACTAAGCATCAGCAGCTATAACTTAGCTGGTTACAGAGGAGGTGAGATAAGAGAGGATATGAATAAAGACAACATTTTTTGTTGTTCAAAAATACGTATCTCGGTTTTTTGAACGATCATCTGTATATGTATACATATATCCTATGTATCTACGGCTTCATCAAATATTTTCTGTTGATCTTATGTTGATGAAGCCGTTGCTAATTTGATACAGTACTTATTAATTTGTAGATTAAGAAGCTCTTTTGAAGCAGTAATTCTCGTCCACGTACATATTGCCCTTGAATATATAGATTATTATTTACTTAAATCAATTTCATATGATTATTATACGGTTCCATTAAGTTATCAGAACAATACGTTTATAAAATATCGATTTATATGCACATTTTATAATGAGTAATAATATTTACAGTAATTTCGCCTAAACGAGGATTTTCAGTAAATAATCTATTTTCGGATAAGGTTGAGGTCTGAGGATTGGTGGTTTGGTTCTCTTCCTGCCATGTTGTTTCATTTTGTCTAGCCGAAAATGGTATCTACTTCATATCATAGTTTTTGGAACAAAAATGGATTATTATTCTTGCTGTCAATTTTACCCACGAACAAATTAATATCCTTTGATTGGCTTGATTCCTTGCCCTTATATATCTTCTGCTGCTCATCTATCACGTAATTGATTGATATTGATTATAAAATAATGGAATTTGGAAAATGAAATATTAATAATAAAAGTATTGTGGCTTAAGGAAATGGTTCAAGGAGGACCAATACATTTATGTGAGACGGAAGGACATCATCTCAACCGTTGATTTTCATCAATCCAGCGGTTAATATTGATAACCGTCACTCACCAACCGCCCCGTGTTTTTTGCTAATTCATTATAAATTTAATTAAAACCAATTTAATCTCCCGCTAGATTAATCTGAACCAACGGTTGAGATTAAGTCTTTATATCTCACAAAAATTTAATATCCTTCTAGAACTCAACCCTGTGGCTTAATATCTCTTTTTATGTTGGATTCATTCTCTATTATCTAAAGTACTCTTTTGTTTAGACAATAATATATCGTAGGTAGGCACATGAAGAATTCCTGATCCACAAATAATTTAGGGTACCTATACATCATTATTCTGAACCAAAACATATGACTTACATGCAAGACGCGTTCGATTGACAACAACTTAACTCATACAGTAGTTGTCACGCTCATGCAGTTTCTTAAAATCACGGGCCTGTTACAGAATTTGGGCCTGTTACAGAGTTTGGGCTGTTGGTCTCGCCAAATTCTCCTTCACAGTAGTCAGTAACTAACCAATTTCTGTGTTTACCAAAAAATGCAGAAATTCATATTCATTCGATTTAGCTCGCGTGCACTTTCAGGCTTTGTGAGGCTCATAGCTTATATTTCATTACCCAGATAAATAATAAACAGGGTTGAGATGTAAGATGAGGCTACCTAAGGTTTAGACTCAGTTAATCGACCCTCAAAGTAAATACTCCCTCCGTCCCATTATTAATGTCCCATTTCCTTTTTGAGTTTCCCAAAATCATCTTCCCATTTCTAAAACTTACCATAAAAGAACATGTCTTCTTTAATTTTCCACCACATATTTCTCATCTCTCTTCCTTTTTCACCACTTATTATCTATCAAATCATTTTTTTTCTCTTTCCTTACCACACAATTATCTTTTTTAATTATTTTTTCTTTCATTTCTTAAAAACCGTGCAAAGAACCAAATGGGACATAAATTATGGGAGGGAGTATAGAGGATACATCCACATGTACAGGGGGGTCAATTTGGAAAGAACACAGACATGACCATGCATAGCTAGAGCTATAGAGGATACATCCACATGAAGTGTTTTGTGTCGAGTATACTTATAAGGCTAGCTAGCCCTAGAGTTGGGTGTTGTAGGTCTGGCCTCAAATATGATGATAGGTTGCTAATATTCATTGAGTCCAGTACAGAGCTTGAAACTCTGTGTGCCTCTAAATGGAAATCTACTCTCATTTTAAATTCTCCTACTAAATTTCCGAAGGATCATTCAACTTACTGTACCTTTTTTATTTTTCACTCATCACCAAACTATTGTTTTGCATTTAATGTAGAAGGAAACAGAGATGGAAACACAATGAGTCCTAAAAAGCATGTGTTTGAGAGACGTGACTGAAAAGCTGATGAAAGAAACTGGTTTGTGTGAAACCCAAAAACATCAGTAAATTAAAGCTACCCAACGTCAGATCTCAAGTGGTCCTCTTCATCATTTTCTGTCCCTAGATTCATTTTCACTTATCTCATCACCATTCAATATGTTACTACTACTACTATGCAGATAATTTTGGATGTATCATAATCTAGGGCAAATGTTAAACAGTGGTACTGTAGATTCTGAGGCATACACTGCCAGTATCCAGTACTGTGTGTGACACACAACACTTTGTCTTAATATCTGCGACTGGTGCTACTATGCCTGTGTCTTCTTCTGCTGCAGTTCTCATGCATGCCAGGATTCTAAGCTTGACCATAGTTGATTTACTAGCTCCACCTGTGCACTATGTTGTATATTCATCTTCTCTTCCTCCTTGCTGAAATACTAGTATCTTTTACTGTTATAAAATTATCTCAACTGATAATTGTACTGCCACTTCCTAGACAAAACTAGCTGCATTCATTGCTGGCACATTACTGTCACCTTCTTTAAGCTAACTTTCACCAAATTGTGTGCATCATGATCTTATCTGCATCTAACAAATCATGTTTTCATTTTCACAATCATACCTATGGTGAATCCACCACACCAATATGTTTGTAACACGGTATCATTTTTTGTCCCTTCTCAATCGCATTTTTCGTGCTTTTAATTATTTATATTTTTTCCAATAGCATTGCTTGTGGCTTTGGTTAATTACATCTCTGAGATAAAAGTCGTTTTTTAAAAGTTGACTCAGGGAAGTGAGAAACTGTGACATCTTCAATAGTATTAATAAGATTTTCCGTTTGAAACTTTGATACTTTATTTCTATATTAAGCACTGTTTTTGTGCTGTGTCATTGGTGCACTTACTGTACCTCAAACTCTCTGAAGTCTAGTCTATGTCATGTGTTTTTTAGTGACAACTAGATAGCCAGCATATCAAGAACCTGCAGAATTAATAAATAAAAGCCTGAAAGTGAGATTAACTGAAGTTTAGTACTTTCACCATTAAGTACACCTCAGACAACAACTACTGCTTTCACTTTACTATTTTTACTCACTAACACTGAACCATCTGTCACCACCTGGCGTAGTTCACATCTCCTAATCATGCTAATAACTTCCTAATTGACCCTAAATGATCCCCTCAAAACATGGCCATTTTATCATACTGCTTGTCATTGAACCCATGCACTACGCCATCCTCTTCATTTTCATTTTCATCTTCATCCTCGTCATCGTCATCCCCTTGGTTAAACATATTACTGTTGCAATGTCCATTTTCATTGCAATTAGAGTATAACTTGTCATTATGAGGTCCATGCCCCTCGCCAAATGCCCTAATATGGTCTTTTAGGGACCTCTTGTGCTTAAAATCTGATCCACAAATACAAAACCATAGCTTCCCACAATTCTTTTCATGAGTTCTCCAGTCTCCCTTCACAGCAAATGCCTTGCCACATTTGCGACACGTGAAAGGCTTCACTCCATGCTTTCGCTTAAAGTGAGTTTGAAGGGTCCTGAAGTCCTTCAAAGGTTTGGCTCTAGGGTGTTCTATGTTGTTCTTGCAGCCTTCTGAACAGCAATAACATGGAAGTCTTAAGATTGAGGAGGCTTGTTTTGTACCCTTAAGTGACTCCGGGCCTTTTCTGAACTGTGATCCATGCCCCCACATATGCATCTAACAACCAAAAATCCGTAATTTGAGATTAAGTGTTGACAAGCACGCATATATATATATCTCTTCAACTTTATCCAGGCATGCACTAAACTAAGTTTCAGATGATTCATACCTGCATGTTGTTGTAACGGTTGAAGATCTTGTTGCATACAGAACAAACAAACTGTGTCGCTCCAACCAGAATCTGAGCAGGAGAAGGGATCCAATACTGAAGTCCTGAATCTTGCCGGCTTATTGTCTTTAAATCCCTAACCAAAGTGTTCATATCTTCATGTATACTAGGCGGGCCAATGTGCAAGGCCACGGTACTACCATTAGGACTTTCATATGATGTTCGGTCATCAATGAGGGGTTTGAAAGGCCGGTAGTGGTTGAGTTTGGAGCTTTTAGGCTGGTACTGCTGGCCAGGGGGGCCAAGTGTGAGCAAAGTGGAGTGTTGATGGTCATTTTCTTTCAACTCAGCTGCAGCTCCAAGACTACCAGTTCCGATTTTCAAGGAGGAGACAATGGTTGTAGTGGTGGAGAGAGAGTGATCATGCATGGTTTGGGATTGAGAGATTGGAGTTTTGGAGATTCTGGGGTTTAGTGGGAGAGGGAAGTTGGAGTTTTGGGGATTTGGGAGGGCATTCTTTTTCGGTTTTGTGTTTGGTGAAAGGAAGATAACTAGGGACAAGAAAGAATTAAATAAGCAGAAGAGCTACTTACCAAAATATTTTAGGGCACAGATAACTACTGATATTTACCATGTTAGTGATCATATTTCGAGTCTTAATGGAGTCAGAATATGTGCTTTAATGAACGTAATACGATCCTAAACCCTAAAATAGAAAGAATTTTTTATTTTTAGCAAAAATTCAGTAACTTCTACGTACTAACCATCAAAAAAGAGTTTATTTCATAAATTTGAAATATGATTATCTTATACTTCAAATTTGCAAACAATCCAGCTACATTTCAGTAAAACTTATTCAATAAAGCATGATTTAAATACATGTAACTTTTCCATTCTCTTGCCTTTGTTACAAGTAACAGCGTCCCCATTATGCGGTTCTCAAGGCTTCATTTTCTTTACTCTCTAGTCACAATTAAAGTGGAGAACAATTGCCCGGCTTAGGAGGATGTTTGTTTTCTTGAATATATGCAAGCAAAACAGCCCAAATCCCAAATAACCTTGTTGTTTAGCACATTAAAGTTTAGTATTTAGATTCATGAGGCTTATTCTAATCATGTCCATTCTTGCTCAAGTTAAGTAAGGTTTGCAGTGAATGTAGAAAGAAGAACACACTCTTTGATATGTCAATACAACACGCAGTGTCCTCAGCACAATACCCACAGTTCTTTATATTGTAACAAACCCTTTTACTCTTCTGTCAATTGTCGTGCATCATCCAGAAATCTGCAGTTCACTCTTATCATATACACATATGATAGTTTAGTTTTTGAATCGCTGATTGATCAGATAAACAAAACAGGGGAAACACAAAGTGCAATTGAAGTGACTATAGAGAGTGATAACTGGGATGTCATGAAAAGAACAGTAGCTGCACAGGCTCTTGAACTTAAACAACAAAAGTAAAGAAGCCATTGTTGTCTCTTTGTAAGTCATCTCTTGTTGCAGAACACCTGCATGAAATCTTGCTCTGTTTTGTACCGCTTACGACGCCGTTTTCGCACTTAGAAGTTACACCCTGATATTCTTGGGCTTCCAACAGAAGCTGCAATCAATGAGTAAGGCCCAAAATGAGTCCCAACCTTGGGCCCAATAAACTGGTGAGCGTTGGCCCACTTAGAACAAAACCGACCTGACCTTTGAGCTCTCCGAAAAGTCCCCAAGCCGAGATTTCGCGCAACCCCACCCGCACTCAACCCTACCGTAACCCACACGACCCCGATGATAACCCACCAAAATCCACATGTCGTAAACCAATCCAACACACCCACGTGTCAAATAATAACACAAAAAGAGTATTACATTATACAAAATTAATAAAGAAAAAGCAGAAATTCTTATCAAATTCTTTGGCAGCCGACAAATACCAACCTTTAAATTCGAAGAAAAATGTTAAATTACATAGATGGCCATTCAAAAAAAAATTGATAATAAAATTATTGAAATCAGTAACCAAATGTTACATGCATGAACCTTTAAATAGTAAAATCTAAAACTGAATAAAAATCGTTTCACATCAAAAACTACAACCATAAATAGCCTAAAAAATACTCATCTAATAATGTAAACAGCTGCACTATTCTTCAGATAAAAGGAAGCTTTTGATCTTATCTTTGAAATTTTGGTCCAGTAAAAAGATAGACACGATGACGTCATCATCATGGTATCAAGAATATTCAACCCCCAAATGTCTCAACTTTTCATGTATAAATACACTTTGTCCATCTCTCATACAATCCTAATCCCAAACCCCACCATTGTCTCATTATCATTGTATCCAAACACCCAAAAATCCCATATTTGTTAGTACTAAAATTAAACTGATTCTTCTCGACGCGACGACTCGACTTCGTTTCCTCCATTGCCCTTCATCTGAATCTCCTCGATTTTTCCGCCGTCGAGAATCCACCGATTTTGTAACGTGTTGGAGAAAATGCATTCGCATAGCGCCGATCAGGGTGATGAGGTTAACGCGTACGTTGAAGCGCTGGAAGCAGAACGTATGAAAATGATGATGTTTAAAAGTGCTCTTCCTTTGTCGATCGAGCTTGTTTCTCGAAGTGGGTTTTGTTTCTACTTGATTTACTAGAAGCAGTGTTTCAAAATTCAATGATTTTGAACTAATGTTTTACTCCTATGAAATGTGCAGCGATTGATTCTTGTAAGGAGAGATTGTCATCTGGTGTTGAACGACAGCATGTTTGTGAATCATCGTCTGAAGAGACTACAAGTGATGATGTTGATGTGCATGTGTTAGAGTTTATTCCTATAAAGAGGTGTTCAAACGGGTCTTCATCGGAAAGTGAAGATATTCAGCCTAGCAATGATGATAAGGACGATATTTATGATGTGGGTAAGAAATCTGACTGGTTGAGCTCAGCTCAGCTCTGGAACATGTCTCCCGATCTGCCATCCAAGTCTGAGGTATATACCTCTGTGTACGAATATCTTCGATCTGGAATATTTTTGTTACACTTTGTAACCATTAATTTTATGAATAGGAATTGGAGAACTTGGAAGGTAAATGTAAATCATTGGATAAGGACAAATCGGAGGAGAAAAGTTGTAATCCTAAAAAGGCTGAATCAAGCTCGACGGAGTCGCAGAAGAGTGGTGGTGAATGTAAGAAGGACGATAAGGAAGGAAACTCAAAGAGAAAGCAAAGGAGATGTTGGTCGCAAGATTTGCATAGGAGATTTTTGCATTCTTTGAAGCAGCTTGGTGGTGCACATAGTATGTCATGTTTTGTTGTGTTTCTGTTGATTGATATTGTCTATGTTTTTTCGGATATTTTTTGATCTTATGTATTTGGTTTGATGGAACAGTTGCCACGCCGAAGCAGATTAGGGAATTGATGAAGGTTGATGGACTAACTAATGATGAGGTCAAGAGCCATTTACAGGTTGGTCTCCATTATTTCACCATTGTTCTAATGTTTCTGCACTCTATCTCCCCAACTTTACGTCAAACAGCTATGGATGAGATGGCATTGCAGCGTGCTCTGCCAACCCATCTTGCGGAATAATTTCTGATTTATCTTTGATTTGTAATATCTTCCAGAAATATCGCTTGCACACAAGAAGGCCAACCCCACCATCGATCCAGTGCAATGCAGAAGCTCCTCCTCAGTTTGTAGTCGAAGGTAACATTTGGGCACCTACCAGTAGGGGATCAAATGGAGCCTTAGGCACATCAGGAACTTGTGTCTACATTCCTATGGGCGCACCACCGCCAGCCCAACCACAATCATGGCAGGAACAACCATTCAACCAAATATCTCAAATTAAGTCTAAAAATCCTGAAGTCCTTGGTGATGGACTTGCTCGTTGCATTTCCCCATCCATGTCTTCTTCTACGCGCACAACAGCTTCACAAGTATACTAAGATCACTACGACTATATTCAGCCTCCTCTTATTTTGAGAAAGTTGTAGGTTTTTGCAAAGAGATTATATCTGAGTGCTTTGGCCTAATTCTTTTGTTGCTGCTTCTATAACCACCTTTGTGTGTGTCTATCTTTTGCTACATTGATTTTAGATTGCAGATTGTGGTTTTGTCTTCTTGATTAATAAAACATTACCAAACTGATCATATGATTTTTCTTCAAAGCTTGGTGTAAACTACTTTTGGATTGTTATATCATGTTATACAAGTAATCACTCCTTACAATTTCCCATATCCACTAGAAATGGCTAATCAAGGAGCAATCAATGCACCCCTAGTCGATAAGATAAGTTCATTTGACTGATCCACATTTATTAATATTGAAGACATTAATACATGATTAAAATGGAGTGCCTCATGAACATCCTAAATCAGGTAATATACATTTATCAATTTGAATGACTAATTAATCTCCCAAAAAAACTATCCTTTTTGATTTTCAAGTCAAAAAGGATGAAATGGTAACGGATTGTATCACAAGAAACAAAGTTTAATTGGATTTTGGACGACAACGCATCATAAGCAATCAGCAAGTTCTTCCCATCTCGTGACAATGGATCAGATTGGGACTCAAGAAATCATTTCAAACTTGCGTAGCTTACTAGCTTTTTCACCTTGACGCGTGAGTGTATAGATAGTGATTGCGATGCTAAAGATAGTAAACATATAGCAAATGATAACGAATTTTGAGGGATTGTTTTGACAAATGGTACTGAAAAAAGGTTACATCAAACCAATGCTTATATTAAACATTACACAACAACCTATGTGAACCGTAAATTGATCAATCAAACTACCGTGTACCCATTTAATTTGTACTAGTTTCTTGCAATATCCGCAATGTAAAAGTTTGCTATGTAAACTTTGCTATTCCTTCATGGGGCATTTTAAGGTCATGATAAGCAAATTGTGGGAAAGAGGCGTTATATGACTCAATCAAGTTTTGTGGCTGTTTGTTAGAGAGATGGGGATATTGTTGTGGAGTTCCTATATATTTAGGGTTTGGTCAATAAATATGAGTTGAGTATATCCTGTGTGCTGGCTGAGTAGTCCGAATATGCTGGAATATATATGAACGTAGTTGTGTATGCATAGTTTTATATTGAGTGGACAACTACATGCGGCCACTGGTATGAATTGGATTTGTCAAATGGTTTAAAAGTTGGGGATGGCATATGCCAAAAGGAACTTTACATTTTGCTAAAAGGTTAATACAAGAGGATCTGCTACGGATATTCTTACCATTTAATTTAGGTTGTTATCAAAATTAGAAGGTTTATTTATATGAATCAGATTCGACTGTCATAAATTATTATATTACGAAGAGACAGAATGACTGTTTCGATCTACTCATTTCGTAGAATCAATATAATGAAACAACAACACGACTGTTTCAGATCATATTATTGTTTATATACATCTATATCTTATCTGACCTTCGCGAATTATTATATCAAGGACACAATGTCATCTGTTACAGCACGACTGTTCCAATTATTGTAATTCAATCATTTTGAAATTGGTCTTAATGTGGTTAGCATATATAGCTAAGGGCCTATTCAACTAGCTAGGTAAATGTATTGTTTTCCCTTCATAAATAGGAGATACTTTACTCGCTTGCATTTTAGTGATTTTTATATAGTTATAATCATAGTATGAATTGATTGGCCAGCCGATGAGTATCCGCATTAAGGGTTTGAAATGGAGTTTGATGAGTTGGGGCTGCTGCAAAAGTAAGCGTCTCTTGGAGATCATTAGGGGCCAACTATCTCGTTGTTCTCAAACTTTGGGATGCAACACAACAAAATAAATGAATGACTTTAGGAATTGTAATCTATATCCGCGTCAATGCTTCTTGATTTTTTTGATAACCTTGTTGACAGGATATTCGATCGATCTAACTAAGAAACCAAATATTGTCACTTGGGTCGACCTTGACCCTCACTGTCTAACAACGCAACGCACATATACCTATTCTTAGCAATGCATTATAATGTTTTAATAATGCCAAGTGCTACTTTTTCTTCTACACATGGAAGTTGGCTATTTTCCTTAAAACATGGTTTCTTAAGATTCTACTAAAACGTGTTGCATATTGAACTCAAACCCGTCTAGATTCAAAGTGGTGCACAGTTGGTGTGTAAGTTGATCAAATTGAAGAATATTTTTTTCGAAATGTCGTTATTAATAATTAACGATTGTTCTGTTTCACGTTATATTCTATCTATTCGATCGAATGATGATTCCCACGAAAAGAAAGAGTCATCTTAATAGACATGACTGAGTGATCAATTAGTATCAAAACAACGTCTAGATTCAATGCACTAAGTTCAAAATAAGTTCACATTTTGAGATACCATCTCCTCTCCCCCTTGTAGACATTGTCCATTGAGGCTGTAACAAACATGAATCATAGGAATCCACTTGACTAATACACAATTGATATAATGATAAAAGATACGAATGGCACATATATTATATACACATCAAATTATGAAAATTGATTAACAAAACACTTGATCTTAATCAGTCTTATTTATCGACATTCAATAAATTACACTTACGGTTCTGTTCTTATTTTACCTTGGATTGAGGTTTGTATCTCTATCAACTCCAATCTTGTGCATTAATCGACCATCAACATCCGTACAATTTCTAGCATATCATGTTGTCTTCCATTGAAATAATTTTTGTCGTAAAAACACTTCTTAACAGGCTTATAAAAGCCCATCATTTAAATATCCACATTTTTTATAATAAATATCCACGTAGTGCGAGCCCAACGTTGCACGGACCCAAAATAAATAGAAAAACAAACACACGATTTGCAGTTGGTGATTTGGTGCACTTTTTAGGTCTTGTAGAATGTTGTTAGATGTACGTTGATGTGTGAATGAGATCTGCAACAAATAAGCTGTTGGAAATGAAATGTTTTCTGAAATATCAAAGTGTTTAATGAAGAAATGATGCATCATTTCTTACTTATTACAGATGACTTTATGTATTGAAACTCAATCATAATTCAAAACATATATGCAGAGCGCGTTGCTAAGCGGTTAGGCCTTTAGACCTGTGTGAAAATGGCCTCTTCATCTTGTCAATCTTTGAGTTCCATCTTTGTCTAATCCAGGATTCCTCATTAGCCTGGTTAACTGGAGGATCCTCTAGTATTGATATACCTTGAGAGTTTGCAGCTTCATCTTGGACTTGGCCTTCGGCTGCGACATGTGTATTAATGCCCTTAGGAGTATCATTCATGGAATTGATATTCTCCACTTCATTAGCTTCAGCATGTTCATCACTTTTTTCAAGTGTACTGTCCATAGGAAGATCATTCAGAATAGTGTTTTGTTCAACTTTATCAGTTTGGCTCATCTCATCTGAATCCAAATTGTCACTGGAGGTGCAAGAAATAGACACTGATTTCTTCAAACCAGCCTTTGCATCTTCATTTTCCTGAGTGTCTGAATCCACTTCCTCGTCTTCAAAGGAAGGATAAAGCTCTTCATTACTCGATATTTCTTTAGTCTCAGTTTTGGTTCCAAGTTCTGCATTTTCTTGTTGATTTTGTAACTTTTTTCTCATTGGAAAAGGGGTGCTTGAGTCATTGGAAGAATCGTGTGAGCCACCTCTGGAGAGCTCCACAGCTGCTCTGGCTGCATGTGCAGCGTAAGCTGCAGACTCAAACGCTGCTTGCGCTGCATCAGCCGCATTTTCATACTTTTTACCAATGCCTGGCTCAAAAAATCTCTCCTTGTCCATGCCAGCGTCCTCAGTCTCTGGACTCATTTCAGAAGCCACTGATGGTCCTGGTCCTCCCTCAACTGAAGATTCCCCGAGTTGTAACATAAAGCCATTTTCATCAGCAATTGTTTCAGGACACTCGTCCTGCTCTCCAAACTAGGCATCCTCGTCGATAACTTTGTATCAACTGCACTTACAATTATAACACATTCAGATCCATCAAAAACATTATCATTAAATCACTAAATGCAAAAGATGGCTCGAATATTCAGTCCTATACCGTCGTGCTAACTCCACAATTGTTGCGCAACTCAATGGCTCTAGCTGCAAATTCCTTCCCATAATGCAAAGTGAAAACTGCCGAATCTCCTGAAGCTCAGGAAATTCACCGCACCTCGACGCTGCAAACAATAAGCTCGAAATCGCCTCTTTCAACTCCTCCGGACATATTCTAAAGAAAAAATTACATTCATCAGTTCTGCACTAAAATTCATTTTTTGGAACTCAACAAATCCTCACAAGTCTAAAGATATGTACAATTTTAATAAAACAAGATTTTATTCGATCATCGACTTACTTGTCTTGCTCGATGACATGAAACCGCTCGAGCACCAAGTTTAAATAACCTTCGATCATATGCAACACATCCAACATGTTATGCTCCTTGATACATGCTCTACTCTAAGCAAAGCCCTGTCTTGAAAACCCATCTTGAGAATCTCAACGACATCAGACTTGGCGATATTGAACCGCACCTGCCGCTGGTTCTTTAGCACGCCAACCGGTGCAATGCCAGGTTAACTAGTGGCTTGAATTTGGATGCTTTAAGTTGACCTCTTCAACAAAGAATCAATCTTCCTACCCATGTTCTGACGCCGATTGTAGAATGAGATACCTTTTGTGATGACGATTCAGATTCTTGAAATCTGAATGAGTTGAAAAAATTGGGATTTGGATTTTTATGGGTGTCACTGGGTTTGGCTTAACTGGGAAGTATTGGAATTTGGAGCACGGGAGAAAGTACCGAGCGAGGTGGTCGGTGGACGCGGTTTTGGTTTATGAACATGTCTCTGGCGCGGTTTTTCTTGTTTTCCACGTGGAATAATTTGTCATAATTTTTCATGCAAGACAATGACAAAGGAAGATTCCCATATTTTTCAAAAACAATTGAAATTTGGTTAATATTGTCAATGGCAATGTTGGATAAAAATATTAGTTTGTTCCACATCAATTAGTTGAATGAAATTGTTACGTATATATTAAATTTTGAATTATAACCATATACTGTAAGCTGATTTTTAATCAAACTGAAGATTGATTCCATAAATAATGTGAGAATTGTTAATTATACTTGGCAATTTATCAACAGAAACATCTCACGTATTGAATTGTACTTTGTAGAATGGAAATGCAATGCGTATCGATTAGTCAAAAGACTAAAATACCGTCGCATAAATCAAGTATTCGGAAGTTTGGTAAGCACAAATGGTCCCTTTTTGATTCTTTATAGAATCAGAAACTTGTAGAGATGGTGTAAGGTGTAAGATCAGAGAAAGTGAAAATAAGGTCCATGGCTGAATTTTAAAGGATTACCACCTAATTATAGGAATTGTATCACAGAAAGCTAAGACAACAAACCAGAAGTTAAGGTTGTTTAAGCAAACTATGAAAGAATTGCTACTTGGTTTGAAAGGGCTACCACCTAACAATGATGTCCTATAACAAGCTGAAATCCTTAGGAACCCGAAAAATACGCATAAAGGTGTTGTGTATACTTCATCTTAAAGGTCATGAGTCTGTGGAACCTGTTTGGTATGAAATATTTTTGCGTACAATTAGCGAGTTATAAAACCAACTAATATATGTTAATTACTTAATTTACTACTAGAACATTTACAAATTTCATTTTCAAGAAACAAAACTCCGAACCCTACACAAATATTATACTGACTCGGACCGCCATGAAAACTCGGTTGAACCGGAGTCAAACAAATCATCCGAGTCCAGCGTCAAATACTCGCCGCCGGCGTTGTAGCCACCGTCTACAAACCCAAAATCCCTCTCATCCTCAAACCCCCAATTCTCTCCCAACTCCAACAAGTCAGTTGCTTCTACTATTTCTCCATCTGCTGCCTTGGACGGCGGTAAACCTAATTCATCATCCGAAGCCTCCAGTAAATACCCAAACTCCGGCTGCGATACCAAACCTGACCCGACTTCCAACGGGTTCGAAATCTCCTCCTCCAAGCTCTTTATAACTGAATCCAGATCCTCAACTGCTGGATCCGGGTCGGACTCTTCTAATATATCATCTAACAAAAGGTCGTCATAATCATACCGGAGTTTTTTCTCCTCCGGCGAGTGAATCGGGCCCTCTTCACGAGGACGCTTCTGGGCTCCGTTGCCAGCTGACATCGTTGGAAGGTGCAAAAGGGTGTCTGAAAATTTATGAAAGTTTGGATTTTGACGGATGGATGAGTGAGAGAGATTGGAATCGGATACATTAGTTTATATAGCGGAGGAGACAAAAAGATGTCTGAGTACGGCGGTAGATACTTAGACCTATCACGGACGTCTCGCCTTTAATTTAATTAATCATTCAATGAGTTATACTTTGCTCATTTGTGTCTGGTACTCTATTTTTGTGATGGCTTGGAAATTAAGAAAGTGAATTATTGAAGTGGTGACGAGAAAGGAAATGACTTTATAAATTTTAGGTAGATACGTCAAACAGTCTAGGGTTTACTTTTAAGGATTTAACCTAATTCAACTGAATTGAAGAGTTCGTTTGATGTCCGAAATAGCCGCCAGATGGGTACACACGGTAACTCGGATTTAGATTCTTGCAACCGAAAGTTAGTACTGAAAATAATCTCGATTTATTCAATTCATATACTCCCTCCGTCCCATTTTGAGTGTTCCATTTGAGAATTTTCACGATTTTTAAGAAAATTAAAAAATGTGAGATAAAAAGTAAGAAAGAGAATGAATGAGATAAAAAATATGAAAGAGAATGTAAATGTAGAGGTAAAAAAATTTCTATCTTAGGAAATGAGAAGATCATTGTGAGGCATCCAAAAAAGAAATGAGACACTCATAATGGGACTGAGAGAGTATTACAATTCTTCTCTTTGTTTATTTATTACTTATTTATATTCATTTTTCTCACATTTTCTTATTATGCTTACTGAATACCAAATGTTCGCCAACGGTGGCGGAGAGAATTGTTGAGACTGCTCAGGAGATTGCGACATTGCCAGAGAAGCCGCCGGACTGATCAAGCTGCTGTACTGCTGCGTTTTGTATTGGCGCCAGGATCATTTGATTCTGGGGTCTGTTTGTAATTAATTGTTAGGGGTCTCGATGTCTTTTTAGCATCTCTAGGGGTCAATGTGCAAATAATGAAACTTGCACCCATCATGTAAAACAATGATCCCGCGTGAGCTGAATTCAATTCATTGAGTTTTTCCCCAAAATTGATTCTTGCTCCGTCGTCGATCGTTCGAGCTCCGGCGACTCCAGCTGCGTTCCGTTCACAAATTCGTCATGGTATCAGAGCCGGTGCGCGTATTCTGTAAGTTTCTTGCAATTTGATTTGGCACAGAAATTGTATTTCATTGTTTTCTGTTGAAGCCCTAGTTCTTGAAATGGCTGGTAATGTGAATTCTGCGAATTCTGATGCTAATGTGTCTGTGATGAGTCGATTGGACCGTGCGTTGTTTGTTAGTCCTAATGAGAACATATCAGCGTCTTTGGTTTCTGAACGATTGACTGGATCTGAGAATTACATACCATGGAAGAAATCCATGGAGATGGTTCTGGATTTTAAGCACAAGCTTGGTTTTGTCAGAGGTCGCATTCCAAAACCAGTTGATGAAGTTCAGTTGGAGAATTGGGAACGTTGTAGTAGGGTTGTTCAGTCTTGGCTTATTAACTCAGTTTCACCAGAAATTGGGAAAATCTTGATTCACTCTGCAGATTGTATTCAAGCCTGGTCTGAGTTGCAGAATAGTTTTGCAACTTCTAATGGACCAAGAATATATGCATTGCGTGAAGAGATTGCTTGGCTGAGACAGGGAGAAATGAGTGTTGAAGCATATTATGGAAAGATTGAAGAGTTTTGAGGGGAGATGAGAAGCTTTGACAGACAATAAGCTATGTGATCTGGGAGATTCTTGTAAGTCAACAAAGTGTCTGAATGATAGAAAAGCAATGGATAAGGTGATGAAGTTCCTTATGGGGTTGAGTGAAGCACATTTTCAGATTAGAAGTCAGATTCTGTCTATGGATCCCATCCCATCTATTGACAAGGTTTATGCCATGATCATTCAGGATGAGACACAAAGGGGAATTAACAGACCAGTGGTGAATGATGCTTCAGCCATGTTCAGTAACAGTAATGTGAATAATCAGTCTCAGAATTCACAACAGGGATCTAACCAGAATAATAAGTCAAGCAGTAATCAGTCAAACATGGTGGAAAAGGAAAAAGGCCTGTTTGTTCACATTGTCAGATGATAGGACATACAAAAGAGAAGTGTTTCAAACTCATTGGCTATCCACCATGGCATAGGGCTTAAAGGTAATAAACTGCTGTGAACAATGTTGTCTCAGACTCAGGACAAGACACTGTGGCAGATACAGGTGTGAAGGATTCAGCAAATCAGATGACTCCAGTTCAGATGACTCAGGAGCAGATGAGTAAGCTGATGACTTTTCTCAATGGCACAAATTTTGAACATGTAGCAGGTACTTCATGTCTATCTTCTCTTAAAATAGATGAGAGTACTTGGATAGTAGATAGTGGTGCCACAGATCATATAACACCTTATAAGCACATTCTAAGTGATGTGAAGCTACTGGACAGTCCATTTAGTGTTTTAATGCCTAATGGGGATAGAGTTTCAGTTAGATATGCTGGAAACTGTGTGTTGACTGACAAAATCACATTGTATGGAGTTCTGTTGATACCTGAGATCAAGTTCAATTTGATGTCTGTTGCGAAATTAACTAGTGAATCAGGTTTGAAAATTGTCTTCACTGATAAGTGTTGCAAAATTCAGGACTCAGCAGAAGTGACTGTGGAAGAGACTGGTGAGATGCTTGGAGGACTTTATCAATTCAAAAGGGCACTGAAGAATAAATGTTTGAGTTTGCAAACTGGAAAGAGTTCAGAATATATTTGGCATCAAAGACTAGGCCATATTCCTTTTGAAAAATTGAAACATATTTCAGAAGTAAAGTGTAAAAACAGTTTACATTTACAGTGTGAAATTTGTCCTCAAGCAAGACAGAATAGAATTTCTTTTCATGACAGTAATTCTTCTAGCAGCAACATTTTTGATTTGGTGCATGCAGATATATGGGGACCTTATAAGGTTCCTACTGTCACAGGTGCAAGATATTTTTTAACAGTTGTTGAGGATAAGTCTAGATGCACATGGACTTACCTGGTAGAACACAAAGGCTTGGTTGTTGATCAGTTGATTGGTTTTATGTTGATGGTTGAGACACAGTTCAGCAGAAAAGTGAAAACTTTGAGAACAGATAATGGGCAAGAATTCTTGAGTCACAAGTTGCATGATTTTCTGGTTTCAAAAGGCTGCTTACATCAAAAATCCTGTGCTTATAGTCCTCAACAGAATGGGAGGGTTGAGAGAAAGCACAAGCATTTGTTGGAAACAGCAAGGGCATTGAAATTTCAGTCCAAGGTACCAGATAAATTTTGGGGTGATTGTGTGTTAACTGCAACTTATCTCATAAATAGATTACCTTCTACTGTTTTGGATGGGAAAACTCCTTTTGAAGTGCTATTTCAAACAAAACCAGTTATCAGCATTTAAGAGTATTTGGTTGCCTTTGTTACATGACAAATACTTTGCCTAACAAGTCCAAATTTGATCCTAGAGCACAGGCTTGTGTATTTTTGGGATATCCATTTGGACAGAAAGGGTATAAAGTGATGAATTTGGAGACTCACAGTTTTCATGTGAGTAGAGATGTTGTGTTTGTGGAGAATAAATTTCCATTTGATGAAGTCACAGAGTTTTCTGAGGTTTCACAGCAACCAACTAGCCCAACATGCCTTTGGTTTCTGATCAAGATGTGGGAAGTGATACATTTGATCATTCACAAGCAACAGAGACTGTCACAGAAGAAGATAGTTCCAGAAGTTTCCTTTGAGGAGATCTACCAGAATACCAAAGCCATCAGTTTTGCTAAAAGACTATTTGTGTAATCAAGTAACAGGTTCATCTCCATATCCCATTCATAAGTATGTTGATTATTCTGGTTGTTCATCAGGATTTCAGCATTATGCATTGCAACTAGTGTCAGATTCTGAGCCTACAAGCTACAAACAAGCTCAGAAATGTCCAGAATGGGTTAAGGCCATGGAAGATGAACTCAAAGCTTTGCAAGAGAACAATACATGGGAGATTACTAATTTGCCTAGTGGTAAGAACCCAGTTGGATGCAAATGGGTGTATAAAGTGAAGAGACACTCAGATGGGTCCATAGAGAGATTTAAAGCAAGACTTGTTGCCAAAGGTTACACACAGATGGAGGGATTAGATTACAATGAAACATTTGCACCTGTTGTCAAGATGACCACAGTGAGGACTCTACTAGCAGTTGCTTCTGTGAAGAATTGGCCATTGTTCCAGTTAGATGTCAATAATGCTTTCCTCATGGAAGCTTGGAAGAAGAAGTTTACATGTCTTTACCTCCTGGATTTTATAATTCAGAGAAAGCACAAGGAAAAGTGTGCAGATTAAAGAAAAGTCTCTATGGATTGAAACAGGCTTCAAGGCAGTGGTATGCAAAATTCAGTGATGCCATCATTCAGTTTGGTTTTGTTCAAAGTCAAAATGATCACTCTTTGTTTACTCTCAGCAAGTCTGGTGATTTTACTGCCTTATTGGTATATGTAGATGATGTGTTGACTGGTACAAACTCAGGTTTTCTTGATGAGGTGAAATCTTTCATCAACTCACAGTTCAAGATCAAAGATTTGGGTCAGTTAAAATTTTCCTTGGGATTGAAGTAGCTAGATCAGATTCAGGGATTTTTATTAATCAGAGAAAGTACACTCTTGATTTGATATCTGAAGCTGGTATGCTAGGATGCAAGCCCTCAAGCTTACCAATGCAGACTGATCACAAATTAGCACTATCTAGTTCTGATCTACTGGATGATCCTTCTACATATCGCAGGTTAGTTGGCCAGCTTATCTACCTGTGTGTGACAAGACCTGACATTTGTTATGCAGTTCACATCTGAGTCAGTTTATGGCCAATCCCAGACTTGATCACATGGCAGCTGCTCACAAGGTACTCAAATACCTTAAACAGGCACCTGCACAAGGTCTTTCTATTCTGCTGGGTCTGGTCTTGGTTTATCTGCATATTGTGATGCAGATTGGGGTGCATGTCCCCTCACTCGCAAGTCTATCTCAGGATATGCTGTGATGATTGGTGATTCTTTGATTCTTGGAGGTCTAAGAAACAGGCTATCGTGTCTCGCTCTTCTGCAGAGGCAGAGTATCGGGCCATGGCACATGCTTGTTGCGAGCTGGTGTGGATCCAAAGGCTTCTTCTTGATCTTCAGGTTGAGACTGCCACTCCAATTCCCTTGTATTGTGATAATATTGCAGCAATGCATATTGTTCGTAATCCAGTTTTCCACGAACGCACAAAGCATGTGGAATTGGATTGTCACCTGATTCGTCAGCACTTTGCATCAGGCTTCATTGCTCCTCAGTTCATCCGCTCACTAGATCAACCTGCTGATATGCTGACTAAGGCCTTGGCATCTGATCATTTGATTCGTCTGTGTTCCAAGCTCAAGGTATCAAACTTCCTCCATACCTTGAGCTTGCGGGGGGGTGTTGAGACTGCTCAGGAGGTTGCGACGTTGCCGGAGAAGCCGCCGGACTGATCAAGCTGCTGTACTGCTGCGTTTTGTATTGGCGCCAGGATCATTTGATTCTGGGGTCCGTTTGTAATTAATTGTTAGGGGTCTCGATGTCATTTTAGCATCTCTAGGGGTCAATGTGCAAATAATGAAACTTGCACCCATCATGTAAAACAATGATCCCGCGTGAGCTGAATTCAATTCATTGAGTTTTTCCCCAAAATTGATTCTTGCTCCGTCGTCGATCGTGCGAGCTCCGGCGACTCCAGCTGCGTTTCGTTCACAAATTCGTCATGTTTATTTTTTGGGTAGGATAACTTTAAATATGTAATACTCCGTGTTATAAATATCTCTAAGAATAAAGTTCAACGGCATACTTTCCTTTAATAAAAATAATAATTGAGTGGTGTACAGACTCTACCAATTGTGTTAAGTTTAACCTACCACGATATGGACAATATAATCTGCTGTGCTCTATAGGTTGAAAATGAATAGTTGGTTACTCTTTAATATGGATTGGGAAGTTTTTGAATGACAAAACGTTGTTTATATGAAGTTTCATATGACTGTCTTATTTCATTTTTAAGTAGTATGAAGCATAAAAGTCAAATATCACAGCACAGCATAGCAAATCAACCAATATCAACCTTTCTTAAATGTATTTAAGATAAATCATGGGAATTTGAGCGAGAGCTACTACTACCTCGTAGTTGCATGCGGAACATCTCCTAAACCCTAGAACTAAAGCTAAACAAACTTCAATCAACGATCTAGAAATGAAAACATTGTGGTGTGGGTTCAGTTTCAATGTTCATTAAAATGAGATATCCAAAACGGCACCGCAAATCAACGACCTTCGAGGGAAGTAAATAAGTTGTTAAAAGATGTTCAGAATAAGGGGGGTAGTATGTGGGGTTAAAAACGGTGTCGGTAGGTTAATAGAGAAGTTGTTTCTACCTTTAAAGCAAGATATTATGTCGAGTCACGGGTTTAGGCCGTCCAACTGTCTCTGAAACGATGAGATCGGATTCATGTGTAGCACAAATATTCCGTCATTTTTACCTTTAGTAAATGATTGTTTCTAAAGCATAAACCAAAAAAGAAACAAAAAGAAGAAGATGAGGGGATCAATAATCATGGGCCTTGATGGGTTGGGGCCTTACACTTGATTGCATCTCCAGCCCGTTGATGGGGGCATCATCCATAACGTGAACTACTCTGCTTTCGCCATAACATACCACACTTATACTCCCTCCGTCCCATTATGAGTGTCCCATTTCCTTTTTGGATGTCCCAAAATGATCTTTTCATTTCCTAAAATAAAAACTTTTTTACCTCTACATTTACACTCTCTTTCATACTTTTTATCCCACTCATTCTCTTTCTTA
This sequence comes from Sedum album, assembly GCA_006409495.1. Lineage (NCBI taxonomy): Eukaryota > Viridiplantae > Streptophyta > Magnoliopsida > Saxifragales > Crassulaceae > Sedum > Sedum album. Next base: position 81,464 of record QZGG01000271.1, read on the forward strand.
CTTTTTATCTCATATTTTCTATTTTCTTAAAAACCGTGAAAGTTTTCAAATGGGACACTCAAAATAATGGGACGGAGGGAGTAAGTCAAACAAGACACCACGCCAGGCAATCATCACTTGACTTCAGATGTGTATCTCAGTCACGAAACCTAACATTTATTTGGATCAGGTGCTCTTTACTCGTATTAATTGATTGACGAAGACCTAATATGATCGTTTGGTGTCTTTAATTGTATCGTTGCTCTTTACAATTAACTTTTAGACAAACATCACAGTATTGTTATAATAGGAATTGACAGACTGAATCACACTGTACAAAAATATTAGTTTAATACTTTATGTAACTAAAGACATGTACACAATAAAAAAAACAACTGTGTTTGTGTACCTGTTTTTCTTGGCGCCTTTGCATGACCATTTGACAAGCACTGCCTATAAATCGAGATAAACTGATCACACATTAGATGCTACTGGAACCCTGAAGAATCCCCTCAAACAAGGATTCCCTGCTGTATTTTCCTGCCAACTCACTCTTAATCAATTCCAACGTATACAATATACTTATTGAAACCATGAGCTGCAAGAAACAAGCAACTTGAGAGTGTTAATTTGGCAGGAATAAACTATTACATACCTGACCTATTGTCTTCCTTTAGGGAAATGTGCCAGAAAACTCTCTTGCTCACCATAACACCAGGAGATTCTAGCTCAAGAAAAATAAAGTAGAGTTTGCAGTCACTCCAACCATAGGTAAATTACTCCACTTCAGTAGGTGAACTGAGAGAATAGAGTAAGCCAACCAACATCCATCATTTCGATACTGTTAGGCCTATCAACATGTTGATAGCTGGTAGATCCAACTTCTAACAAATAATAAGTTCCACTTAATTTATAATTGATGTAGACTTTTATAAGTAGTTTACACGCCCATCTGTTTCCCCTCTGAAGCTTGGCAAGCATTGTTAATAGTAAAGGTTTCCAGTGTTGTCGAAAAGGCATTTCCTTGCACTTGAACACTTGAAAAGCACTGAAATTCTCAAAGCTCCTTGAAGAATTTTTGCTCACATTATCAAGGCAGCTGTTTCCTGTTTCACAAGAGGGTTTGAACGAGTGAGTTTATACATAGACTATTTTAGGATACATGTTTATATTCAACATATTTAGTACACTTTACTTGAGAAGCTAAATGGATAAAAAGGGCATGGGGGCACTTATCTACGACAGTAATAAATAAACTTCAGGCAAGGCAACCTTCCTATTTGAAAATAAATGCATGACAGCAAATCTGAAATCTGGCAGATCTACTAAAATGAAGATTATTTTAATAAGTTTTCAGACATGTTTTAAAAAGGAAATGATATGATATGAAACATACCTTGTAATTTGGGTGTTTGTCTGGTATTTGGTCATATGCCCAGCTTGATGGCATTCTGCCTGAAGAGAGCCCTCCAATGATGCAGGTTAATATGAACCTGGCAATATAAAGTGTACTACTAAGTCCAGCTGCATGGTAGCAAATTTGTTTCCGATATTGTTGACTTGATTAAGACAGAAATTATCAATGACAATAACAAATGCTAAGCAGCCTCATTGTGTCTATAACACCCAACTGTTTCCACACCTATTCGGACCCAACTGTCAACAGTAAACCAAAGTGTTAGGAGAATGCATTAATCAACAATCGGGACATTCTAAGCTAAAAGCCTGGTTGTCAATTAGTGAAGACGAAAAAGCCTCATCCAACTGTAGCAAATGAGTAGTGCTAGTGCTTCAGAATCCCCCGGAGAAATGATATCACTAAATTATTAATCGACAACAGTTTCTATCCATAACTTCTTCAATCCTTGTTTGATAAAAAAGGGCAAGCTAGAATCACTTATTAGGTGTAAACTCAGTTCCAAGCCAGTAATTTTTACTGATTGAAACCAAGTGCAGAAAAACATCATTAAGTAAGACTAGGTTGCTCAAAATGGAGAAGCACATGCCATGCAGTCAGTCAGTGCTATCTAGAGATACATACTCATCAAAAGCTTAAACCATTATCTTCTAAGAAACAAACGAGTATGGTCAGCCACAAAGACGACCCTCTACCAACAAAAAACGTGTGATAACACCCCTAAAAACGAACACCCTTCAGAATAACAGTGACTACCGCAATCTTTTAATCACTGAATACTATGGTATCTACGCCCAATCCCCAAACAGGAAACTCATTAGCTATGACTTGTAAACAAAGAGCAGAATCTTAATGAAGTTGAAAACTTGTAAACTAAATATTCAGCTGTAATTCCAACCAAATTGTAGATTATTATAATATTTCTTACAGTTTCTAACACAAGTCTACTCACTTCTTTATCCGGCATATGAGTTACCAAATACAAAGGATTCATTTAAATTATATCATTTCGTAAGGCCGAGTCAAGAAAATAAACTAATGGATTGAAAGGAAAAATATTATGAGTGTGAGCGAGCGTTGAGTGACGGTGAAGTCTCATTAACTCATTTCAACTGCCCTTCGTTCATCTATCATCCCCATCTGCCATTTAAAGCAACCCCACTATCCCTCATTTCCTCCAAGCATCACAAAAGCCTAGTTCAGGCTTTTCACAAACAACTTATATGCAGAAAAAACAACAGCACATAAACAGAATCAAAAAATAGAGAGGAACAATGGCAAGTACCTCCTTGCCGACAAGCTCCAGCTCCTCCACAAAGGAGAAATACGTCAAGCGTGGCTACCAGTACCTTGTGAATAACTTCCTCGCGATTGTCCTAGTACCACTCATCACTGCTGCTGGAGTCCAATTGCATCGCACTGGCCTAGAAGAGCTCATCAAAATCTGGAACTCACTCCAGTTCGACACAGTACAGGTTTTATGCGCATCTTTCCTAGTAATTTTCATTGCAACAATCTATCTCATGTCCAAACCTCGAACTATTTACCTAGTAGACTACGCTTGCTACAAACCCCCTGTCACCTGCCGAGTCCCGTTTTCAACCTTCATGGAGCACTCCAGACTCATCCTAACCGATCACCCAAAGAGTGTCGAGTTCCAAATGAGGATTCTCGAACGCTCCGGCCTTGGAGAGGAAACCTGCTTACCCCCAGCCATCCACTACATCCCACCAAATCCCACAATGGAAGCAGCACGTGCGGAAGCAGAACTAGTCATTTTCACTGCAATTGACTCCTTATTCGAAAAAGCTGGACTCAAGCCAAAAGACATCGACATCCTAATTGTAAACTGCAGCTTATTCTCACCAACACCATCTCTGTCAGCTATGGTAATCAACAAATACAAACTCCGAAGCAACATCAAAAGCTACAACCTTTCCGGAATGGGATGCAGTGCTGGCGTAATCTCAATCGATCTCGCACGTGACCTTCTCCAAACCTACCCAAACTCAAACGCTGTAGTCGTCTCAACCGAAATCATCACTCCAAATTACTACAAAGGAAACGAACGCGCTATGCTCTTACCTAATTGCCTCTTCCGCATGGGCGGCGCCGCCATACTCCTCACCAATCGCCGATCCGCTTCCCGATCTGCTAAATACCGTCTCCTTCACGTAGTCCGGACTCACAAAGGCGCCGATGACAAAGCCTTCCGTTGCGTTTTGAACAGGAAGATCCAGAAGGCTACGTCGGAATCAATCTCGACAAAAACCTCATGCGCATCGCAGGCGAAGCTCTCAAGTCCAACATCACCACAATCGGTCCGCTAGTCCTTCCGGCGTCGGAGCAGCTTCTCTTCCTCGCATCTCTAATCGGCAGGAAAATCTTCAAAGGGAAACGAAAGGCGTACATACCAGATTTCAAGCAAGCGTTCGATCACTTCTGTATCCACGCCGGAGGTCGGGCGGTGATCGATGAGTTGCAGAAGAATCTGCAGCTCTGGCGGAGCATGTGGAAGCTTCTAGAATGACTCTGCATAGGTTTGGCAATACGTCGTCGTCTTCGCTTTGGTATGAGATGAGTTATATTGAGTCAAAGGGGAGGATGAAGAAAGGGAACCGAGTGTGGCAGATCGCTTTTGGAAGTGGGTTCAAATGCAACAGTGCGGTTTGGGCCGCGAATCGGACTATCAAAACTCCTGTGATGGGCCGTGGGCCGATTGTATTGATAGGTACCCAGTCCATATTCCGGAGGTGGTCAAGCTTTAGGTGTTGGTTTCTTTAAACAGTTGCTTGGAATACTTACTATTAGTTGATGTTGTATACTAGTATTTGTTAAATGAATTTGGTAACTCTGATTCATGTTGTATTCCACATACTATGAACTTTGAAATAAAAAATGTCAAATGTTGCCTGATTTTGGAACGATTTCATGAGATTTAAAAAGTTATTTCTACATTGCTCGAGGGATGTACAAGACCCACATTCAAGACGTAAATGCAATGGGGAAGTCTTGAACCATCAATCCCTGTGACTAGAGACCCGGTGGATTGAACAAAGCCCTAAAACTATGCTCAACTTGGATTTCAACCTAATAGACATTTAAGGATGTCCTTAGTTTGGGTAGGGCACTTCTCTCTCAGGGTAGATGAAAGTAACCACACTTGCATGATCTCTGAAGTAACCCCACTCCCCAGGGTACTACTACTCCCTACTCTACAAATGTATGATATGAGATCAGGAGGCCATGTATTATACCAGCAGCATAGCTACCTACACTACTCTTCATTTGGATCTCAATCTCATAATCTCTATGATGGCCTTTTTTGGACACTGTATTAACAAGGGTTGTTTGTCCTCAGTTCATATACATCATCCCTCCTGACCAGAATGCAACTGTATATTTATAATTTTCATGTAATGTTATTGAGGTTTAATTATTTAACAAACAGCTGCAACTAGATGAGGAACAGAGGACATACAACAAGTGTTTTTCTGAAACCATTCATATCTTGTCGACAGACTTTTTCATTGCTCTTTTTGTATTTATGTGCATTAGTGCTGATGTAGCTATATGCGTAGCTGCAGCATTATTTTTATTGAAATTCGACAGATTATATTTGTTGTATATACTACTAGTTAGGGTTCGTGAGTAACCTAAGGGCTCCTATAGCCCCAACTTTTTCAGTAGCAAGCCAAAAATACTTTATGCATTGTCCCTCTCATTCGCACTTATCTTATCATATTCGTATCTTTCAAATTAACCTCACCACAAGGCACAAGTCTCACATCACAGAACGTACCTGCACCTGGATGCTATAGTTACCATCTCCTCAGCACATTCAATATCTCCTGATCGATTATCTATCTCAATCTCAAAGCTCATATCTCACAAGAACTAAACTTGTAATCAACAACATCATAGAGCCAAAATCCCAATGAGTCCTCTAGTATAACTATAGGGTTAATTACAGATGACCACCCGCATAATATGCCATATTCCACACCACTACCTCTATATTGTAATATTACATTCGACCACCTTTATAATTAAAATTTTTCCAAAGAACCACCTCAGTTAACGGTGGTTAACGGAGAGATGGTTAAATGGAAACAAAATTGATTATAAAGGTGGCGAAGTGGAAACATATTTATTATAGAGGTGGTGTATTGTAATAAAAATACTATTATTATATTAAAAAATTAATATATTTAACGGTAACGGTGACAGTACAGTGCGTGGTGGTTGATTGGAAATTTTATACTTATAAGGGCGGTGGAATGTATTATTACAATATAGGGGTGGTTTGGTGGAATATAGCATATTATACGAGTGGTTATCCGTAATTAACCCATAACTATATGTTACTAAATCATGTGGATCCCAAACAAGTGTCCTACCGTCATAGTTATACTCCGTAAATAGGACTACAATTAGCTTGCCAAATTGATTGTTTTTATAAAATCGACATAATGTACACCTCGTTGCCCTTAAGTACAATATCACGAGTGGGCAATTGTTGGTAATAAGATTTTGAGTGGTGGGGGAGCAACAGACACAAAGGTAGAGAGAGTGGCAGAAAGAACTGATAGAGAAGTTTCAAAGTAGCTGATCTCCTCAATCCTTTCTCACCATAAAATTTCAACAATCCGACACTAATTTACTTAACTCCGCACTGGGTATATCCACACTGATCTCATGCTCAAGCTGTTTCTCTCCACCATCTTTCTGATCTCTCTTCACAATGTAAGCCCTCGCTATCATTATATCATATCGTATTTCAATATCCAAGATTTAATTTTTTATATCTAGCTCAATATCTAAATCTGGATATGCTGTATATTTGGTTTTGCTTGATCTACAGGAATGATGAGACTAACAATCCTTTAAATCTCAACAACCTTCCAGACGACTTCAGTGAAAGAGGCAATGGCAAAAAAGCCCAGTTTGATGTGGGAAGCTCTTCCTCAGGTACTCAGCAGACCATTTCACAACTTCAAGCTCACATACTCAGTTTCAGTTCAGTGATCTAGCAGTTTAATGTAGGTCTGAGTTGTAGGAAGAAGAAGAAAGATGATGAGAGTGGTAAGGTGTATGAGTGTAGGTTTTGCTCCCTAAAGTTCTGCAAATCTCAAGCACTTGGTGGCCACATGAACCGCCATCGACCAGGCAAGCAAAGCTAGCTTTACTATAAGCTCTTTAAAAATTCCATAATAATTCTGAATATTGTGAGAGAAGTAGCATAAGTTATTTTTCGTTTACCTTGATATGATTGATTTGATTGTGATTTCTTTTTCATGTGGCTTTTGTCCAGAGAGGGAGACGGAGACATTAAACAGAGCTCGTATGCTTGTTTTCAGTAATGAAAACAGTATCTCAGCGGCTAATGCTCATCACTTAGGGTCTGTAGACTGTAGTTCAATTATGTGAAGTGTATCGTTGATGCATACATGATGAGGACTTAAACTTTCTAACTTAAGTGTCCTTGTGAAACATTTGCAGAGGGTTTCACCAATCATTGGTGGATCCAGCCCTACATTTCAGACCTACATATCCGGTGCAACCGGCTCCAATGAGAATTCCAACAATCACGCAATCATCAACAGCTTCACAAATCCAGCAAAACCAACCTCTGCCATATTTGTATCCCTCACCCCCAAGGCCCCCTTCGGTGTCCTACCCTTCTCTCTATGATCCCTCTATTAATGACTATTATTTTGGACATGTTCTTGGAATTACTGGTCTAGAGACGGCAGACTACACTTCCATTGGAGCTCCTGTTGCACATAGCAGTTTGGGTAGTACTACTAATGGGATTAGCATTATCCAGGATGATGGATTCAGGTTGCCAGCAACGAGAGGGTTCGGGGGAACGTCACGTCAACAGCTTCAACCTGTTGCACGGTTGGATCTTTCATTGGCTATAAACCGGTTTCAAGAGAGGTTTTAAGATCAGGTGTAGAGAGAGATGATGATGGTGAGAAGACAAGGGTTGAACAATCAAACATGTTCTTCATATCTATTTTGATGTAATATCAGTAATTTCGAACTTCATTCATCTCACCTACCAGTACCTTAAAACTTATATATATCATCTAATATCATATTCCATATAATTCCCGTCATATTTACCTGATTAACCAAGACTAACTTTCAGCTAATACCTTGGGCACTCTAGACATTGTATTCTGAAAACCAGGCATTGTTTTAGTAATAGCAGGGTTGGAGCTAGCATGCAATATTATGGGTTTGGTTGGGTTGGAAAAACCATGAAAGGGCAAACGAATACAATTAACCAATGCATGGTTGAGTTTATGAGTCCACGAAAAAATAGATAGGACCCACGTGAATAAACCTCTATTTATGTACGCACACAATTAACTTCTGTGTTCAAATGTGGGAATTAGTATATGTCAAGTGTGTCAACCAGTTTGGCTTGGAGCTGTTGCTATATGTGGATGATGCTCATCTTCGTACGACAATGTATTTATTGTAAGACTTCGTAAAGTAGATAGAGGGTTCAAGCTGAGAGAGAACAGAAATAAAGAAATGTGGGGTATATAGGAGGACATGTCGATTGTCGAGTTAGAAATGAACTGGAACTGTTCAACCTACTTCACATCCAGTTCTTCAACCCCTTATTTTTGTTGTATGAGTATTAACTCAATAATAATTGTATTGCATCTATTTTTTGTTTTTTAGTGTTCATACGATCTTTGGCAGGAGTGTGAGTAATGGAATTGTTTAGGGTAATTTTTACTGATTAATTGAAGTGGGGAACAACTTACTGCAAGTGCCTTCTGGTGCTAGCTTATGGATAGTTTGTTGTAGCTAGAGATGTGAATATGACACCTCAGAAATCATCGTACTGTAAATCAACCAGACAATTCAATATTTATGCTTTAGCTGACCCTAATATATTTATTAAGTACTACAAGGAGTAATAAAATGTGATATTATAGTGCATCGAATTTTCTTGGCATCTGGCTCCTACCAGTAGTGCAGCTAAATAAAAGCTACTACTAACAGCTGTTGTTTGTTGCAAATTAAGAGAATCCATGTAAATCTTTGTCAACTTAATACTCCCTCCGTCCCAATTTGAGTGACCCATTTGAGAACTTTCACGGTTTTTAAGAAAAGTGAAAAATGTGAGATAAAAAGTAAGAAAGAGAATGAGTGGGATAAAAAGTATGAAAGAGAGTGTAAATGTATAGGTAAAAAAGTTTCTATTTTAGGAAATGGGAAGATCATTTTGGGACATTCAAAAAGGAAATGGGACACTCATAATGGGACGGAGGGAGTATACAACAAAATCTTTGTTTAACTGCACAGTTTGCTTGACCTTATTTAGTAACTCGATTTACTGAAAACACATCTACTTTAAGTGGAGTTCATTCAAACCCTACGTGGCTATGCACAAAATGTATGGATTAGTAAACAATAAATTCATTTTTCAGAGTGAAAAATGCTGTCAATGGACATATCTGAATGACTTGAAACAGAGGCACAAGAAGGATAGTAATTAGTTCGGAGAGATATTGCGTACAGAGTGATATAACATAGAGTCAGTATGTACAGAAGGTTATAGATCGAAGTCACAGACTCACTCACACATCAGGCAGCAGCAGATGATGCTGCTAATACACTCATTCATCTCCATTCACAGTTCAGCAGAGAATGTTTAAAGCTGCTGATGGGTCTCTGTCCACCATGCACTTTAGTAAGTTTATTGTTATTTGATCATTTCAAATGCAAAAGCATGGCTACAACATATATATTGAGAGATATCATCAACCAGTTGAGACTATATATTGTTGACTGGCTAGGAACTAACTTGTCTTAAATCAATAAAGTGCAAATGAATTGCACGAAGCAGATGCATAAATATGCAAGGAGTTAGTGCAAGTTTTTTCCTTTCTTATAGCGGTCATGAATAGTAACAATCATGGTCGTTTGAGATAGCCAATTGGGGAGATTGAAATGCAAATTAAAGCTTACCCTAACAACTAGGCTGCACAGCCAGCAACGGCTAGCAACAGCATGCAGCATTCATCTCTGGGCTGGAAGGTGTCACTAAAGAAAAACACTTGAGAAGGGTGTGCATGAGTTTAGTCTCACTTTTGACAGAGCAGGGGTAACATGAGAGCTTGCAACACTGACCATTCAGGCATTCACTACCCATTGAGGGGCCATTTTTATTTTTATCTCTCTTTTTCAATAACTTGCTGGTCATTAATGGACACTACTTAAACAAGTAGTCATCATATCAAAGCGTCTGTTTTAGATGTTTTATAATGTGTGATTTTTTAAACCTTGTTATATATATCCTTTAAATTGCTCTATCACATATCATCCCCTGTGTTCAGAAATACACATCATGAATGTGTACTTTTGTACATGTATGAGTGTGTATGTGTACATTTCTCTGAATTTATGATCTCGGAAAATTAAGTTGGAGGGGGTGGACTGAAGGTACTGTTCTGAGTGATTGAGAGTAGCAGTAGTGGTGTGTGGCATTGATGCAGTTTCATATGAACAGAAGAATCAGCAGAGATGTAATTGAGTTGTTGCATTGGAAATGTTGTCTTGTTGTTCATATTTGGTCGCATAATTCCAAACATGTCTTTGCGTGCTTAACCAATACCTCTGAAATAAGGTATATTTTTGTCTCCTCTCCCCAAGACTTGCTTCCTTGGTCACCCAAACACCATAATATCCTCACAATACTCATATGTTCCAGTGTTACGTTCAAGACAAGATCAAGTAATATGTATTCCAATAATATGAGTTTCAGACAAGATCATGTTTACAATGAATTGGAGTAATGTATGAGACACCAACCAAAGTTATATTTTTAGCTGTATATACGATTTTCTCACAAGATCAATATTTACACATTGGTTTATAAGTGTAATCTGGGTATCAAGACCTCTCGGTTGTTGAAGATTATAAGGTGATTTGATACTACTAATGCAGCAGCAGAGCAACCCTGGCATAAACCTCGACAGCAACACAATAGCTGGTTCTGTTGAGTTGCATAGTTACCATCTGAAGAGAAGCTTTGTTTGCTCAACTGAAAGGTTAGGGATCGACATTGACCGCAGAAATCCACTTCAGCCCACCCTGCATACAGAAATAGTTGCACTGATAAATTTGTAAAAATAGTATTTGCATTTATAAGAAAAATATGACCATCGTGATAACATCCAATATGGCTAATGAGTAAAACTGAATGATGACTTGGACTGCTGATTATATATAAATTAGCGCTATTCGGTAAAAAACTGAACAATTTGATATGCCAATTATGTCCGAAACCAAATCTAGCGAATAAGACATAAGAACTTCAAATATTCCGTTATTAGTTCAGAACTATAATCCATCGCATGGCATTGGGAATCTCAACTAGTAGACTTAAGAGTGCAAGATGCTGAAAAGAACATGTCAATCGTCTGCAATATATTTTTTAAATGGTTAGATGGAAAACACAATTCAAGATCTCTTTACTAATAAGATTGAAATGAAAGTTAGGTTCAATTACACGCATAAGCTTTCACGGTTAGAATTAGCCATGCAATGAGGCCGAAGGTGTTCACAAGTAGCAGGCAACCATATGAAAAATATCATTGAACCAGGAGACGAAATTCGATCAAAGTTGGCCAAAAAAGTTCAAAGATATAAGACTTACTAGTAAAGGAGTTCAAAATTTTGCATTAGAGGATAGCTCAGGGGCTGCATTCACGATATCTTTTGTATATCAGCACCTAACAGATTCTTTATCTGCATCAGATTCGGCATATCTCAACATCTAGAAGCAGCAAAAGCAATGCTTCCCTGAACTGCGATGGACATTCCCTGCCATCAGAAAACTGTTACTCAGTTACAGTTTTAATAACTTAACAAAGTAGTGTCTCTAAGAATAACTAATGCAAGATATATTCCTCAACCTATGTACCTAGACAAAAATAAATCTTCATTAGCTCAGTAATTTAAGTCTCAACATCCTGATGACAGCAAAATGGACTAAAATAAATTTAAATGTCCTACATTTGAGGTAATCATCTTTAACATATGATATTGACACAAAAAGGACTAACGGAGTACAAAAGAATAAACACAAGCGACAATACACAGATGAACTGTTCTGCCTCACTTATGGCTTCCTATTCAGGGAAGTGCGCAAGAAAAAAGTTACAAAACAGCTAAAAGATCCAGCTTGAAAATAAATCGAAGTTATAAATAACATGTTCTACTCAAAATACTATAGCAGAAAAGAATAGATACATAAACACATAAGAAAATCTTAACGAAATCCTCAAGCATAACTAAATTCAGTACAATCTCAACAAAACATACTCAGAGACAAACTATTTTATCTTGACCTTAACTAGAGAATCACACCTCTGTTGTTCTGTTTCATTTTGATGGGAGGGACTTAGAACTCATGTCAAACAATTATCGTAGTAAGAGCAATGACAACTCAACTGTAAATATTATAATATTCAAGTTTAACGCATGCGAATCTGACACTTTCAATGAAACACACTGAATATTTCAAACAAAACTAATGAGCTATAGCACTGTAATCCAATATTGGAGGGAAGTCGATGAACAAAACATTAGCAAAAGGTAATCCTGAATCAAAATCAAATACACGAAGTAAGCAAGTAGCTGAAGTCTCAAAATCAATCTTTACAAAGTTAATCCAACTACTAAGTACTAACAGTACACATATTAGGAAAGTACTTAGCAGAATTCAGGGAAGTTTAAAAAGATTCTAACTGTTTCAAAAGTGGACAACTTGACATCAAAATCATCTCCTTTGCTTGGCTGAGTCAAATGTATATCTGTAATACACTACATCTCCAAAGATATATATAATAGTCATCAACAAACAAATTATCACTATTTGCTAAATGTAAGACACTTGACATATCCAGCAACATTTGATAGCCAAAGAGATACCTTTAGAGAATAAATGGGTAAAATATAGGCAAGCTCGGCAATCTGAATATGAATGTCGGAGGGCCATCAGTAGTCAACGCCACTGTTGAGTTTTGAAAGCTTCTTCAAACCCTAGGGAATTTGTTGAAGAAGAAGTTGCATTTCTTCTGTAATAGATTAACTGTTGGGCCTTTGAAATAAAGGGCCATATTCAACATCGGCCCAATGTTAAAACTAGGCTTGGCTGAGACTGGAGTAGAGTGTAAAGGGTGAGGTCCGAGAATGGGTACCTTACCTAGCTGAATGAAGGAGATGTCCTCTTTTCATGGTAATTAACAGATTCAGAAAATAGTACACTGACCCATCACTCACTCACATTGTAATTGTAAATGATGAACTCTCTACCTGAATCCGACCAATCCCTTGGACCGAACCGCAAAATGCTAGTCTTTACTGTTCCATTTGATTTTAAAATCATTCGAAAATGAGCTCTGAAGAGTACTGTATAAAGGCAGCATCTGAGACTGAGAGTAGGTCGTCATGCATTCAAATTCTCGCTCTCATCTCTGATTCAATTCTGTCATTTACATTCATTCATCCGTAGCACTCCAGTAGTAGTAGTAGTCCTTACCTCATTCCCTCTCTCTCATTGAGTCCTCTCTCAAACACGCACATTCAATAACACTAATCATCGCTCCCGTCAGGCCTCAGATGCCAAAAACAGCTGGCTCTGCTCTGACGTTTTTGAATGATACCGACCGCCGAGCAGCACTCATCTGTATCAACACCATCAATGTCCTCATCATCAATCTCCGTTGCATTCACAACTTTCAAACGAAACCTCGTTGCATTTACATTTTGAAAAACCCATTTCAACTAGAACAACCTTAACAAAAACAGAGTCACGGACTCACGCACTCCCCTAGCTTTTATCAATCTCTGTTTTTTCTCCTGCCGTGTATGCCTCTGCTGCTCCCTACCTCATGAAAATCTCATTCCCGCACCTTTTTCATCACCCACTCAAAGCCCTAACTTTCTCCAACCACAACTTCCAAACTACATCACCTCGTCATTGGTTCCACATGGCTCCACCGGCCCCACACAGGATCTCCATCCGGTCCCACCAACGTCGTCCAACTCAAAATGAAAATACCAAAATCATTGTCGTCATGGGCGCGACTGGGAGCGGCAAATCCAGACTCTCAATCGACCTCGCCACGCGATACTTCCCGTCTTCCGAAATCATCAACTGCGACAAGATTCAACTTTATAGGGGTCTCGACATAACCACTAACAAAATGCCTGTTGACGAACGAAACGGCGTCGTTCACCACCTCCTTGGCCAGTTCGACTCTGAGCTCTCCGCTTCAGACTACCGCTACGTTGCTGACGCCGCGATATCCGACGTTGTTTCGAGACGAAAGATTCCACTTTTAGTCGGTGGCTCCAACTCCTACATCCACGCGCTCCTCGCTGAACGATTCGATGCTCAGTCTAACTCCGACCCGTTCTCCGACGCCGGAAATATCTCATCCTCTCTCAGGTATAACTGCTGCTTTCTATGGGTAGACGTGGACGTGGACATTCTCAACGAGTATTTATCCAAACGAGTTGACGACATGCTGAAAATCGGCATGTTTGAAGAGCTGGAGAGCTACTTCACCACCTCGGCGTCGCGTTCCGATGGAGGGATCAACAGAGCGATCGGCGTGCCTGAGTTCGAGCAGTATTTCCGAAAATACCCTCGGAGGAATGAAGTGGAGGAGAATGCTGACGTGGACAGAGATAGGATCGAGTGCTACGCGCGTGCGGTGATGGAAATAAAAGATAACACGTGTCAGCTAGCGAAGAGGCAGATAGAGAAGATCCAACGGTTGAGAAAGGCAGGATGGGATTTGAAGCGGTTGGATGCGACGACGGCTTTTAGGGATGTGATGAAAAAGGAGGAAACGGTGGCGTGGGAGAGGGATGTAGTTCAACCAAGCGTGAAGGTTGTGAAACGTTTTTTTGGCTGACGAGTAGGTTCGTTTTCCAGCTGTTTGGTTCGATTCGGTTCGGATTTTCTGGTTTGACAATTTTGTAGTTGTTCTAAAATTTAAGGTTATTTGCGGTTGGATTGACTATGAAAGTTTAGTATAAGGGGTTTAATTATCACTTTTATGTGTATGCATATTAACTACTGTGTATGACGATGATATCGATCGTGCTAATTTCATGGGTTGTTGCAGTTCATTTCTGTAAAAGAATGCTTCCAATCAATGAAATGAAAATGGAGGTTCGAAAGTGCATTTAGCTAGAAATGGACTAGAAAATTGACGACTTGTGATAGAGATGTTGCTACTCTAATTGGCCAAAGGAAATAATGACCTTCTATTGTCACCATGAGTTTGATATATTATAACCATGCATGTAAATGTACCATGTCGACTGATCTTGGTGATTAATTTCACAAATATGGTTTTTCAGATGTATTAGTGCACCTGAAATCGATACAGCGATCGCTCGATTACCTCAAACTATAAACGTTAGTCATTAAAAATGACAATTTAAACTTACTATGCGTTGTTAAACTGGTAAGCTTGTGCTAATAACGAAGGACATTCCCCATGGAAGAAGTTAAAAAAGCTACTCCATATTGCAGCCTTCATCAATGAAACAAACAGCTCGAAACCCTAGCTATCTTGTCATTTCTAGTGAATGTACCAAATGCACATTTTAGTACTCTAGTCTATACTTGAAACTATTAGAGACTGTACTAGAAGTAGTCATGTATGTTTTATAGAGTTGTTTTGAAACGTCTTAGAGATAACTCAAAAGTATGAGTCAAAAAAGAGTTCACAGGGACTGCAATGAAATGAATCCCAATGGAAGACAAAAACATTGGGAAAGGAAGCATCACACTTTCAAACTCCACCTTTTCACAAATTCCCTGTAAAGCCTGCGCATCCTTGAATAGAATGCAGTCAAAAAAGAACCTTAACAACACAATCATGCATCATTTCATTAAACAAGTCACACACTTAATTAGCTCCACTAAAGTCTGGTGCAGTGCAGCCAATGGTTATTTGGTTGTTTAAACCAGGTAGCCGCTAGCAGGACTCGAGAGGAGAGAATGCACGAACCGCGAGTCAGTGCGGTGATGGTGCTGCTGAGTCGGTGAAACGGCATGCGGGTTTAGCACATCCCTCCCTGCCTGCCTTGCTTGGTTCAATTTTGCGCATGATCCTATACAACATGCTTGTGTCGTGTCCCAGACTACGATGCTGTCTGCGCTCGTGCGCATTTTCTCTAATTATTTATGTAATGCTAATCTTCGTTTAGTCAAGTAATAATGACAGGTTACCATGAGTTGGGTTGATGCAGAGCAAGCTTCGACAGTTCTCATGGTACCCGAAATGATGAGGTTTTGTAACGCATGCGGTGTAATGCGTTTGACTTTTGGGCCATGCATTGTACAGCTAAAAATACATATGATCGGCCCATACGAAAGCCCATTAAACGAGAACATTGTTAGTGTAAGCTCAAACTTAATTAAGATTCACTCATGATATGCATGGAGTGCAGTGATTAGTGCGGTTCGATTAGATCAGAAAAAACTGATGACATGATGGAATTCAGTTTATTCAATTTTATTGTTTTATTGTTTCGCAATACCAATTAAACTTAATTTAATTGCAGAAGTTTCCTGCTATTTATAAAATTAAATTATTGACCAAAGTCTTCACGCAACATAATTGACATATCTTAACAGAATTGAATAACCTGTCCCAAAGCAACATAGAAATTACACGTTACACGACATAATTATGCAACATAATGAAAATAGTCCAGCTAAATCCACATTAATGCTGCAAAATAAACAAAGGCCAATTAATATTTTTCCGCTTATTTTTTCACATTTCAATTATCCACCAATCATCACAATCCCGCCACGTCATCACTCCCATTCGCCTCCCACCACGTCACACCGTTCCACTCCGCCGCATCCCCTTCATCCGTCCCCTTCTCAAATCCACCACTCCAATTTCTCACCGCTGCAATTTCTTTCCGCGGGTGAGCTCCAAATTCGTGATGACGGGCTGACGACCGAGACGCGTGTCGAATCAGGCTGAGGAATGGGTGATTGGCGTCGTTTTTGCCGGCGGAGAGGGACGACGGATGAATTATTTAGGTCGTGGATTGACTATCTATGCTGCCGAAGGCGTTGTTAAGGTCGAGACCGAGTCCGACTCCGTCCAGAGTTTACACACTTTTTCCGTTCACGAAGTTTGACCACGTGAATCGGCACGTAGAGTCATCTCCTCCTCGAAGCAACTCGAACCGGCTACGCGGAAATTGAATAAAGAGCTGAATACGTGTCGTCGTTTGTGTCTCTGACTTTTCTCAAATTCATCATCCTCTTCTTCGTTGACCGAACAGCTAGAAACAGAACAGTCAGTCATCTTCATCATCGAACTGTAATCATCGTCATCTGAGGTGTATCTCAGAAGCGATTTGCTTACGGCGGATTGCCGATCACGAAATCTGATGAGTTGAATTCTGAAGCTGGCAAGTAAACTATTGACGATTGCGTACACGGCGAGAATCAGAGCACCCCATTTGCAGACACTGAAAATCTGCGGCACCTCCTCGATCAAAATCCGAGATATCGTCGTTGGGTTCCCTATCACCATCTGTAAATCCCCAAGTCTGTTGATCACCGGAACTTCCATTTCGAAAACGATATTCAGCTGCTCAAAAAATCAGTCAAGACAATAACTTTGGGTTCGAAAAGTTGAAATTAGGGCGAAAGGCGATGTTCTCAGATGGTGTGTTGGAGAATTTGATGGAGTTGGCTTTTACTTTATAGTAGTAGGAACTATGAATTCTGGGGAGACGTCTGGGAGATGGTGATGAGATAAAGAAAACGAATCGATGACGTGGCGGATGCTGATTTTTTTTTTAAAAGGGATTATCGGAATTCACTCTTACCCCATGACTCGAACCCGAGACCTATTGGCTCAGGTAGTGGGTGCCTAACCACTAGGCCAACCCGAGACCTATCGGCGGATGCTGATTGGGATATCACGTTGGAAAATGTTACGGACTTTCGAGAGGATTGGACTGGGCTGGGATGGGCCAACTCTGTGTCAATCCTGGCCCAATAACTGTACATATTCGCCATGTGCAAATTATGAACCGAGCTGGCCGGTGGTTAATTTGCCGAGGTTGTAGATGAATCGATGGTCGCCCTACCCGACGGTCCCCGACCTGAATTTATAAGTTTGAGTTGATCAGATGAAACGACGAGTGACAGTGGAAAATATGAATATGACGTCAAATGTGACAGATAATTACGTGATTAATGTTGCGTGAGTGTTGGTGTCGAATTTAGTTTTTGTGAAAGTTAGGTGGATTTGTTTTTATTTAAGGCAAATAATGTGTCACGCATAAAGTGTAATTTAATCGTGGCTACGCAACAGTCTATTGGATATTCCGATTAAAGATAGATTCGTATGTTTTTTATATTCAATTAGTATTTCTGTTTACACGTTGCGTTTTTCAGCATGTTCTTCTCTTTTTAACTATAATCAAGAAAGAAACTAAAAAATTATCTTCGAAATATCATGCATATCAATCTGCCATTCAAGCTACCAAAGCAAATGGAATTTTGTAAATTGGAGTGATATAACTTTGGTACTTTTCGACTGCTTCGCATATTAATAGCTATGCGAGTGTTTTAGATATGAACATTGGTATATTCATCATCAAAGTAGACTATATTAACATATAGACAAATAGTTTATTTTCCTTTTCACAAAAGCCACACATTGAAATATCTTCATCAAACAGGATGATGGAATTCATTTTGTATGTTTCTTGACGACAAGGACAGGGCACTTGGCATTGTGAACACAGTAATTGCTTACACTTCCCAGGAATGCCCTGTTATTTCCACAATAGATATGTTTGTTTCAGTTTTTGTCCAAGTTGAATAAAGTTCACAATTAGCAGCAAAATCAATAAAAAAACCAAGAAAACACATTTCCCCTAAACTAACCTCTTAATAGCATTATGGCCTCTGCTGCCAACCACAAGTAATTCAACATTGTGCTTCTCAGCAAGTTCACAGATAACTTCCTTGGGATCTCCTGGTTCTGAAATGGTATCTGCATCTATCTGATAATAAAGGGGAAGAATAATAAGGAAGAAATCACATAAATGACCCAGCGTCGCTTTAGCTTATAAGAATCTTCAAACCATCATCCAACAAGATCATTCTAGCTAGTAGCTATCTACAAATTCCAGCAGCATTTCTAAACAATTCTATAATAAAAGTTACATATAATAAGTTCAACAAGACCACAACTCAGCTAATATAACACATCCAAAATCCAAAATCAGAAAGAGAGCAAACAAAGTGAAGAACTTTACTCCATATTCAGCGCAAATGTTTTTAGCTTTCTCCAACAGAACCGCAGCAACCTTCCTTTGATTCTCTTGAACACTCTGGATCAGACCTGGGGCTGCAACTCAAAATAAAGTAAAAATCAGTTTTAAATTTTACATTGGGAAGAAATTCCCCCAATTTCCAAACCCTAGAAATCTCAGACTCCTCAAACCTGTCAACTATTATCAACTTCTTCAACACCCAGTTCATCCAATTGCACAAATCAAATAAAAAACGCTTATAAATCGTACCAGTATTCCCCAAAGTGGAAGCATAAATGTATCCAAGATCAGCAACCGGAAGCACTGTCAAGATGTAAACTTTCGCATCCTTGATCGAGTCCAGATTCTGCAGAGCCCATTTGAGAGCGTAGTGGCTGTTCTCGCTCTCGTCGATCGCTACCATAAATCTCTTCTTCGACTCATCTTTGTCCCCCATCTCAACCAATTTCTGTGGTATCTCTACTTTTCGATCGTGCTGCTACTTGTATGAGATTCAAGTCAATGGCTTTACAGATTGGAAAATGGAAAACTGCGTGCTGGTGATTGCGTATGTTGTTTCGAAAACTTTGGGCGATCATCAATGGCGGATTTCTCCGGAACGACAAGTCAGACCTAAAAGTCAACGATGCCACGTGTGCTCTTGAAGCATCTTACCGGGTCGGAGATTAGAGCTACTTGACCCGAATTGTTCTGAGCAGTGCACAAACGCGAAAAACGACGTCGTTAAGATGTAGCGAGAAAGAAAGACAAACTTGTAAATAATGGTTCCAAACACAACGGCTATATTCCAACGTCCGCTCCAAGCCACCGACCTGCCACCAACTTAGTGAATCGAGAGCGTGTTCTTTACAGCTCGAATTCAATACCAACCACTAAAAAATACAACACTTCTGACTTCTGAGCCATTAAACCCCTCAGAACCATTCTGTTCAACACTCAGCTCCAAAGCAACAAAAACTGGTCAAAAATCTCTGACCAGTTTGACAAAAATGAAGCCCAAATTCCCCCATCACAGAAAATATCACTCATTTTGCAAAAATTTGCTTTGAGACACCTTTTGGATCTCTCGGCCACCTTATCGAAATTGCGCAAAATTGATCTTTACAGAAGCCTTGTTCTGCTAGCTGGTTCCAGGAGGACCAACGATCGATCAGCACATAAGCTTGAGTATCAATTTTCTGCCTCCAGCACGCCGTTGATTCACCGGTACTACTACAAAAAGAATAGGAAACAGCATGGATTGCGGGGATTTTGTGCATTCTTATGTCCATGTATTTATTTAAAAGTTGGAAGTTCGAGATGGGATGATGAGGACTTGAATGTGGAATTTGTGACTGAGCCTGCTCGGATGCTGATGCTAACAAGTTACGAAGAGGTTGACGATGACAATGTGAGTAGGGTGACTGAGCATTGCGGTTACCAAGGTGCATTTGATGATTGTGTTGATGAGAAAGCTGAAAAATTCATTGCTAAATTTTATGAGGAGATGAGAAAGCAGAAAAGAGAATCCAGTGGTTCGTCCCAGTGTTGTGAATTGTCAGTGCTTGAGCTTCTTTAGCTTTGGCTCTGTATTTATCATTGATTCAATTTATTCGCCTTTGTTGTGTGCTACTACTACTCGTTGCTCTCGAAAACATGGTTATTGGAACCAATGGCAAGACATCTTTGCTGGAGGACTTATAGATAATGTCTACTCATTTCTATATTATAATTGTTGCTGTTTCTTTATTGCATTCTTCTTAACTTACTAAGTTTTGCCTCATTCTATTGTCGAGATAGAGCCTTCCATCAGCGTGTCTGTACTGTGGAAGTATAGTTCTTATTCAGCTAAGGTTCATTTTTTGACCTTCTATGGTTAAGAATAAGTTTTAGAGGTCAGGAAAACAAAGAAGAAAATAAAAAAGTTCTTGTTGTTGTCTCTAGTGATCTGTGATCAACTAAAACAAGGCTCGGGCAATTTGATAAGGAAGAAATCAGCATATTCCAAAGAATGCTAGGGACCAACTGATACATAAACAAAAGAACGAAAGACTTACATATTCCTTAAGTTTATCTATGAACATTTATCTGTAACAACAAATCAGCCCTCAAATACTTCCAATTTTGAAACATTTCCACACATTCCATGAACCTTATTTATAAAGCTTCAATCTTATTTTTACACGCTAAATCCTATACACGACAAAATAACAGCAATGGACTTCATATTTCCTGAAACTTACAGTGCAAAAGTAAAGCGATAATGGACAATAAGGAAATACCAGCGCCTCAGAAGCAACCCATCCAGACGGTAGCTGACAGTTTTAAGACTAGGTAGCCAGGATGGGTACTGGAAGATTAAGAGCACACAGAAATTAGAGCTCAAAGCATTTATCTCGCCAATCAGATTGCTGGTCAAAATTTCAGGAAGCTTATAAGAACATGATGCTCTGTTTAGGCTACCAAAATGTGCAAGGGGATAGTGAGTTTCAACTTCAACAAAAGAAAACATCCTCAGGCCACACTTGCCGAAAGCGGACAGCAAGTTGATGCGAGGCTTTTTGTGGCTATTTAAAATAGAACAGTGACTGACAGAGATCATCACCTAACTTCAGCTGCTGAACTTTTTGATTGCTATGTTCCAATGATCATATCAAGACCTGATCTTTAACACTGAATTTCCATACATTTATCATCTCCATTGCTTCTGAGCATCTCACCTGTGTAAAGCAATTGTATACGTAGCAGTACAAAAAAGATCACATTATAGAGTAAGCAATCCATACCATTCGTGAACTCTAAGTTCCTGACTTCCTGCAATCCAAGTAAACGGACACAGAGAAATACAACAATGAATATGGTGTGATCAATCTGAAAGAAGAAGAAAATGGAAATTGAGAGACATAACAAATATTCATATTTCACAATCAGAGAAATTTACACAATTGTAGGTCAAAAAAGAGCCATAATCACAAGAGCTCTTTAAAAAACATCATATGAACAAAAGGGATCACCAAAATCCCTAAATCTCAACATCAACAAAACAAAAACCCTTTCTCCAAATTGGAAAAAGGTCAAAAATTTAAACTCTATTCTTCAATCCATAATCAACCCAGATCGGCCTAATGGACTCCAAACCAAGCAACAGCATCAGCGCCAACACGCCGATGTTCAGCAGCTGCAGCAGAATCAACAAGTGGCGATCTACAAAGCGGACAGTTGAAATTCAAATGATCCAACCAACCATCAAAACAAGACTTATGAAACACATGTCTACACGGCAACCTCCGGACCTGATCTCCTTCCTTCAAATCACAAAGACACACCACACAATCCGAAATGGCGTCGTCGTGGCAAGAGTCACCATACTTGTGCGAAAAGATCCGATTCATGTTTAACTGGTCAGCCAAGACGACTAGGTTTGAAAATCCGGAACCGAAGAAAGTTGTGTGGTCCAGAGTGGGGATGATGCGGTGGTGGAGGTGTAGGAAGGTGAGGAAGATGGAGCGGAGATGTGAGACGCCGCCAGCGATTGTGGCAAGGAGGAGCAGTGGGATTGAGTCGGTTGAAATGTCGTTTAGTTGGTTTTGTAACCCCATGTCGATTTGGGGGTCTGATTGTTGCAAAGATGGAAGCTTTTATAGGCCGTGGGAGGTGGGTCGGAGTCGGATTCGGGTGGGAGGTTGTGGTGGTGCTGGTTTGTGGAGTTTGTTTAGGGTTGTGAGTTGGAGATGAGAAGAGATGTGGTAAGGGGAATGAAGACTTGCTCTGATTTTTATACTGTGAAATGAAATTTTTATTATTTTTGTAAATTTCATTAAATATTAAGAATTTCATTTTGCAGATGGAAGTAACCCTTTTTTGGTTCTTTAGCCATTCTATGGATCTTCAAATTTAAGGTAAGAAAAATGCAAAACAACACTTTATTGCATAAAATGTGTTCACAGGAATTCATTCCAAGTGATCACAAAATGAAGTCAGAAGATTGAACGTGTGAACTTAGTTTAACAAAATCAAGTTGAATAGTTGCAAATTGGCGATGGCATAGAGTAATATGAGGTTGCGCCGGCTTGAGAAATAAGTCTTGAAAAGTGAACCACACATGCAAAATGCGGGCACATTGAAGTAGTGAACAAGTGCCACAACTTGCATGTAAATTGAAAGCTGTTTTTGCTTGCTGATCATTCCCTCGTGGGGCTCCTTGGATTTTAGCCTTTCAATCTCTCACAGCTTCGTATCTCCTTGTTTAGACAAATCCCAACATTTCATATCCCTGAAATGTGTACCACGCAAAATCATTAGTTAAATACAACGTCAATGTGCGATCAAATGGTTGAAGTGATGTCTTTTATACACCTCGGGTTAAAGATTCTATTTCCCAAAGAATTAAAGCTACTCTAATATGTTAAATAAATAAACAACAGTGCAACTTGAAACATGCTTACTAAAGAAAGCAAGCAAATCTTACTTTCTGAACAAGACATGTTAGTTGATCATAGGAGTATGAATGTATGCGGATCTTGTGCAGAAGCAAAATCGTCTTTTGGTTATTAGGTTTTGGCCATTGATGGATATGTAAGGCCAGTAACCCTAGCCGAAATGCGAAATGCTGCCCATAACCAGACACTCTAGGACATATGAACATGCATAAATATTGTGGCGCAATCTGTTGACTACCTACTTCACTTGATACCATGAATCTTAAAAAACACATCCAAATTTGGCATATTTTAGACTTGTTTCATGAAAGGTGGCAGCGAACATTTAAGGCATTCAACTGCAGAAGTTAGGTACAATTGTTAAAACCCTAAACAATTAGGGCTCCATATATTTTTGTGGACAGAAATGAGATGACGCGATTCATGAAGTAAATGCAACTAAAAACTGTGATGATTTCAGTTTAAAAAATTCAGACTTGTCAGCAAAATCATAAGCTAGATGCACTATAGAAAAATATATGAAGCATACAAAAATATGGTTAAGCAAAGATTGCCCTAGATCTCCGGTCCCTAAAATATGAGCATGGGTGGTCGAATTCACATCATGTAATATGTATGTTTTAATAAAACATCTGTTAATAATTTCGATAATTTTATTATAGAAATTGTTGTAATCTAAAAACCAACAATTACTGTAAGCTAAGACTTAACCACAGGGGCATTTCGGGCATTTGACCACACTCTTCAAAATCCCAACTTTGACCGTCAATGTCCTTCTCCATTCCTGTCTCTACGTTTTCCACGAAACAAACTCACCGAGACTACAAGACTCCGCCTTTCCCCTCACTCCGCCATGCCCAAAAACGCCGACGTTTCGCTCGTAATTCCATCTCAAAAAAACTAAAAAAGCGGCTTTTGCTTGTTTTAGGGATCCGACGGCAGTGGATAAGATTTTACTTTTATATCGTAAGTTCCAAATTCGAAGCTTTATTTTCAAGCTCTGTGCTTTTTATTTTTGTTTGATTCTGAATTGCATTTCTGAGACCTTTAAGTATTTATGTGTGCGCGCAGTGGATGAATTTAAGGGGTTTGTGTGAATTGGTATTGAGCTTCTGTTTTGGAATTATATGTTAATGGTTGTTTAGTTGATTATCAATTGCGCAATTTGTGGCTGTGGTAATTATTAGTTGTTGTTTTGGGTTGATTATTATTATGTGGTTGTATTTTGTACGATGGAAATGTAGGACTGTGGAATCACGAATAGTTCTGAACAAGTAACCTCCGTACACGCTGTCTGGTCACCTGGTTTTGTATAGAATAAATTAAGCTGCTTGGTATTCGCACGGATGAGTGACTTATGGGTTGGAGAAATATTTTATGCCAAATAAGTTTTCTTATTATGTATTTTGAAAACTGTGCGAGTTATGCAGGGGAGTGAATTAGTAGTTATGAGATGGCTATATAGTGGGGTTTATTCCTTTCCGGTATTTGATTTAATTTATATTCAGTAATGAGATGCAGAGTGTTCATTTATATTCCTTTCCAGAAAAAATTTATTTTCATTTGTCATATTTTATTGAGATGCAGAGTTTTATGCGGTGCCTTGTTCTTGAACTTTCGATAATTTTTATGAATTTGTTCAATGAAATAAGCTCGTATGCTATTTTTTCTATTTAGTTTTTAATGAGTCACTACATTTTTCTTCTAAAGGCACCTTTTTCTTCCATGCTGTCTGTCCTCGGACGATTTCTTCGTCCTTGCCTTTTCCCTTGACTTGGAGCAAATGTGTAAATTGTTTTGGGTCATCATGCCCCAGTAAGCTCATAGCTGAATCTGTGGAATACCCATTGATTTTACTGCAGGATTCCTTGACTTGCAAAATGCTGTTCACCATATTTATCCCAACTTCGGTGTCCTCAGGTTCGCATAAGGATTGTACAATATCTGAGCTTCCGCATTCTTTCCTGTATTCCAGTATGATGCTACATAGTTGGCTGTCCTCCAGAATATTATCTGGTATTGTCTGTAGAATAAATAAGTTATTTTTTAGATTTTCTTAGAGATGCACATTTGTTGGGTGTGTTGGTTAACTATTTTTTTTACTTACCTCAAGCATCCATCTATGTACTTATTATCTACTTACCTCAAGCATCCATTTTATGTATTTGACATTGTTTACGTGGTGATTCATGTCCAGATCGCTCCTCTTTGGCTTCAAGTCTGACTTCACATATGTAGCAGTGCTGTCCAGCTTTGTTACTTTCTCGTAGCCATCTTCTTCTATGGCTCGTTTCTGGATGAACCATGGTGATATTTCTGCTCTCACTTCATCTGGCATCTTCGATAGCCGTCTTGTCTTTTGGTTCATCATCACCCAAGTGCTGTTTTATGGTTGATTTAAAATCAGCATGTCTAAAGTCTCATTTGGGTTTGAGAGAATTGAGTTACCTTGTTGCACGAGCAAATACATGCCCCGTGGTGTGACTTCTGATTATCCAGTCCCGCCTCATTCCATTCTTCCCTGATGCTCCAACAAATGTGTCGATTTCCATCACCTCTCCCCTGCAAGGTTGTTATGGTACTGTGACCAATTCTAGTGGTAACAGAAATGGATGGCACACACAGATGTGTGATAATGCAAACTTACCATATGGGGTAGTTTTCGACCTGCACATGCATTCTTGAAACAACCCAGATGAGGTCGTTTTTTACCATTCCATGTGTAGCGCCAAAGCCATTACCCAGCAATCCAGACATCCATACATGGTTCAGTGCAGTTTCCTACACAATGATGATCAAACAAATAACTCTCAGATATATCGTGGAACAGAGTAAATTCTTAAGTTCCCGATTCCTGACCTGCAAGAGGTTAAGGATACTTTCCAGAGTAGCTGTCTTATCAGGCCCGACTTCGTAAGACCGAACAACAACAGTCTGTCTATACCCAACACCTCCTTCAATCATCACACCTTGCCTATACTGGTCCATCATCTGCTTCTCCGTCGGGATATTCTGCCTAGCATCATCGCCATTTACTCTCAAAATATTGTCTGCCTCATCAACAACCTTGTAGCTCAGGGGTAAGTTGGCATTTACTGCAGCTATGGGCTTCTGGCTGCTGAGCACTGACATGGTCGAGTTCCCATTTATCTTGACACACATCCGTATCCTTCCACCTCGTCCCACTTCACCGGTGCCCCACCTAGCACTGAGCTGAAACTTGGTCATGTTGAAAGGCGGATGGAAAGTAATTGAGCCCATAGCTGTTTTCCTGTTGTGTACAAGTTGTGGCGATGGAACTTTGGGAAGGAAAAAATTGCATCCTATATAGCTCACTCCCTCGCCAAAGTCTAACAAGGTGAGCTTGTTTTGTGTGAAAAATGAGGAAGTATGTTGGTTTTATTGCAAGACGTCAAGCTGTGACATCCTAGGTATCATCAACTGGCTTGTCCTGTTTTGGTCTTGGAACTGGTTTGACACTAATCAGGCTGATTATGCCAAGATATTCACTTGTCTGATTGTTGCTGTGTGGGAAATTTAGTGTACTAGAATATTACATCATCCTCATTTTTTGGACAAAATGCATGCAAAGGTGAAGTCAGCTTCAGGTATTCTCGGTTTTGTATATTCGTTTGTGTAGCTTGTTAAATTCTAAGCAACTTCAGTTGGGAACATGTTACACTTACGTATGATGGCAAAGACACCTTCACATAGACGAATAAATTATAATTCTATGTAGAGATTTTGGGAACTTTGTTTCTCTTGTTCTATCTATGTTTTAAAAGAATTGACAATATTTTGAGTGTGTCCTTGTCGTTATGTTTAAGCACAGGCTAATATTTCCAAGTCTGTTAAATCCAGTTCTTTGCTTTTATGAATTTGATGAATTCAATGGTTCTGTAGAAATGATAGTTAATTTTAGTAGGAAATTTAATCATGATCACTCTTATCTGCCACAGGTTTCTGTTATACAGCTTCTACTAGGACAAACTATTTGGAGATATGTGTGGTTGGAGCCGTAGTGGCTGTGGCTTTACTGAATCCAACAACTGATCCCCTTGCGCGTGTCCTCATTGTAGAACCCCCAAGATTTATTGTGACTTTCCTTGCTGCTGACTGACTGTAGGTTTTTCCTTGGGATATATTGTTCAAGACTTCAGGCTACTTACACATTTGGTGGCTTGATTATGGATGCTGGAAATAACCACTTCTTCATGATCTGCTCTGCTCAGGCAGACCTTTGATTTTGATCTTACGGCTCATATTACTTTCACCCCCTGGTGGGAGGTTTTCAAATGGCAGGACAGCGGGTGACTTCATATAAGTATATATATGGGTTTCAGACATACTTGATCGAATGCTGTAGGATCGGATTTGGATTGTTTTTGTCTGATGGGCTGTTTTTATACTTGGGAAAATGAAGACTTGCGGTGAAGTCGTTGGAATTCCGAATTTGTTTTTGAAAATTTATTATCTGCGCATTTCTTGGAGACACCTCGAATCAAAAGGTTATTGAATTGTATCTAACCCCCTAATGAAGGAATTATTGGTTTGACCACTTTGCCCCGCAACAATACCATCCATTGATATTATTGCATGCGTTGCCTACTCGTCATACTCTCCAAAACTTCATCTACTCCTTGAGCTGGACTTGCATGCATCAATGGTTCCAAATTACACTCATGTATTGTACGCACATGTATTTACAACCACAAGTAACTAACATGAGAAATGGGGATTTCGAGTGTAAATATAAACTTTTAGTAGGAGAGTTCACATGTAGTTGCTATGTTGTGTACAAGAATGTGATGACACCCGATAGTCAACTCGGAAGACAGCAGCCCGCACGTGTCATAAGCTGTAGAGTTTGCTATCCACTCTTATCGATCTGCTCTACAACCTTCACTCAGAAATTCGTAAGGCTCCTAAAGTAGAAATGAAAGTCCAGTTTCATTATCTATTTAAGGAGTACTTGAAATCCAGTTTCTTCATCCAGTGAGATCTCTCCGTCTTCGCCTTATGACTCTACTGGGTCAGCTTTTGATCGGCAGTGCTAGTTGCTTCCTGATTTTGGGTGAGTGAGTTCTATGCCATGGTTCCATTGAGTGAGCAATCCTTGTTTTGATGGCCTTTATCTCATTGTCTGTTCGCCCTTGGAACTATATCGCTTACCATGTAGGTTTTGCTAAGGTCGACCAGACAATGATATTGA
This sequence comes from Sedum album, assembly GCA_006409495.1. Classification (NCBI taxonomy): domain Eukaryota; kingdom Viridiplantae; phylum Streptophyta; class Magnoliopsida; order Saxifragales; family Crassulaceae; genus Sedum; species Sedum album. The sequence continues at coordinate 109,866 of QZGG01000271.1, forward strand.
GGTGTTCTACAAGGCGTGTACATTTGATGGAATCACTGTATAGAACTCAACACTGCTACATAAGACATTAGTTATTATGCCTTTCAACCCCATTTTACACTTAATCTCAAACACAAGTATATAATATTGATTGATTAGTTGAGTAGTTTATGGAAGGATGATCATATCTTTCTTAAGCTAACATACTAAACCTAAAGTGCTTTCTATCTAGAGCATTTATCTTTGGCTTTTATTTTGCTGAAAGACTGAGAATAACGCTACTTATTTATAGTTTCAGATGATACTTTACATTCTAGCTTTGTTTTAACATTTATATCGTTTGCGCTTCAATTTCCAGCTTGTGGTAGGCTTGGTCGACTTAATGAGCTTGATGATCACGAGTTTCGAGCTATTTAGCTGGACGCATTCTATTGCTTAAGGTGATTTACGTATTAGCAGTATCATCTCTTGTTAAGTGCTCTGATCTTTCTAATTCAAGGGTAGGCCGGAAATCGAAGAAACGTTAGGAAAGATGATGTGATCTACTTCATATATGATAAAAGCAACAGAATATAACGTTGAACAATATGAAGGTGGAAATATATGAACTGATCGATGAACAAGTTCTTGAACTTCTACTATTGAAGTACATATACACTCCCTCAGAGAATTCTGCTTACTGGTTTAAAATTTATCTCTCTAGAGTCTAGACAGTTTGGGTTGGGGATCAGTAACTTCAACGCCGTGCAATGTTCATATGATATTAGTGTCTGTGAATGCGAGATTGAGAGTCTAAGTGATTGTACTAGAAACGGACTTTTTCAGTTTTTTGTATATTTCCTTCTGTCTGATACCATTAAATGCACCTAGTCCAACTGTGTACAAGCAGTACTTATGTCAAAAGTCTAAACTGGAATAAGGTCAGTCATAATACTCTTGGAAACCATTTCATTGTGATCACTACTAATAAACTAGTTGTACTATATAATACAGTTTGATCCGCTTTCCTTAATGTCGTGTCGGTGGTCTTATTCTTGCTGAACAAATGTTTTACTACGTATGCACTCAACTTGATAGAGAGTAAGGGTTTGAAAACTAGCTCCTAATGTTTCGGAAAACAAGCTGTGGGAGGGGCTCATGAGCAGCGGGTATGGGTCCTGATGTTCACAATCACGTAGGGACCCCCCGATGGCCCGATGAGACTAAATGGAAGATCCCAACAATAGGGTATTGCCTTTCTTGCCAAAATCAGCCATTTTCCTGACTTTAATATAATCTTAAAAACCCTATTTTAATTAGTGAGTCTTGCGTTTTTATTCATAAGAGAATCACTTTTTATTCATACTTTTTGCCTACTCTTCGTACTTCGTACCATTTCATCTACTTAATTACCCAAACTCAACTACAACTTTACGTATAAGAGAGGCTTTAAAGAATACACAACTCACATGTGATCACTCATGATGCTTTTGTCTAAATATTTAAATGGCGTTTTGAATGAGCTTTTCCAGTTGTATACTTAGGTATTGAGTGTTTTTATCATCAATCACTTATAAATGTGAAAGAAATAATTCTTGCTTCATTGAAGCCCTATAAACGGATACATGTCTAAACTTACTAAATAGTACACATACTGACATCACCTAAATATATTGTTTGCAGAAGGAAAGATCGCATTTCTCATTCTCTGTACTCAAGTCCCAGCTGATCCGTTTCAAAGCTATAGGATTCCCAAAAAATGGGACCTTAGACCCTCAGTACCTTGCAATTAACAGGCACATGGGCTTGTGTGTGTGTCTTCTTCTTCGATGTCAGATGAACCCAAAAATTGTAACCAATTTACAATATTACATTTGTATACTCTATTGACATGGTAAAGTAGACCTGTAGACGTCGTAGAAATCATGCTTTGTGCTCCCCAAGTAAATTTGAATCACGTCACACCCAATAGTCAACACGGAAAGCTACACCACCACGTGCCAAGCCTCAGTTTGTAATCTGCTATGGGGTTTGCTAACAACCACACAGCTAACCTAACACTTCACAAGTAGAAACTACAAGTATCTTGCGACTTGCTTTTAAAAATCGATGAAAATTAAACTGGATGTCTATATTAGGGAGAAAATACCTTCCAAGCAGGATAGATATGCAAGTATACTATACTGGTTAGAGCAAAAGGGGAGTACGCACATGCAGCTGTGGAAGGTAGATTTAGTGACCAGTTCTTTGCTGTGCCATCATCAAGTGAGCAATCCTTGTTGTTTTTGCCTTTGGTTTCGTTGTCTGTTCGTCCTTCAGTGACTCCATCTCTGGCAATTAAAGTTATTCCTACATGGAAAGTTTTAGAGCTTTAGACAGAGAGTGGGTGTATAGGAGGACGTCCAGTTTACGAAATTGAGGTTTTCGACAAGGAATGGATATTTGATGGGGTATTGTATGGAACTCATCACCGGCAGCCACCAATAATTCAAGCAAGGTTAACTTATTCATCTTTTATGCACAACACTATAAGTATGCAGTAAACATAATATGTTCTCTCATTATTATTTATTACTGTGAAAGTTATAGATTAATTATTTAAACAAACTAGGAAAACCACGGCTAGGTCTTGGACACAAATTACGCACATCAATAATCTCGAAATAGTAGTACTCTAGGGCTGTTCTTTTTAGGGTTTGGCGTGTAAGTAGCAAGATCATTTACTCAAAGCAACTGCCAAGCCCTAAGCTATAGAAGGCATTTTATTAATATAGTATTAGTTTCACTTTTGGTTTCAATCAAATTTAAAATCTCTAATATTCTCACATTTTAATCCCTTTAGAACAAATCTGATCATACTAAATGAATGTTAACTGGACTTTTATATCACACTGATTGAAGAACAGTATTATATTGAATATTGGTTGAATTATAAACTCCTAAATAGCACTTGAACTCTAATGAAACAAATGATAAAAACATAATAATATTTAACCAGAAGAGCTTTTTCTAGAGATGCTTCCTTTCAAAAATGAGGAGCTCTTGGTGAGCTCCTTGAGAGGTTTATCAGTGAACCGGATCAAATGATAAGCTCCTCCACCAAGAATTGCTCCGAGCGTCGGCCCAACTATGTATATCCAAAGCCCATTATAATCGTTAAGTACGATTGCAGGCCCAATTCCCCTCGCTGGGTTCATTCCAGCTCCAGAGACCGGCCTGCATAAATATTTTTACGAAATTAAAACGATAAAAACGTAACTTATTCAATATTGATTTAAATAATTTTGATAAAACGATTGAAAGATCAGTACCCAGCTACTAAGCCACAAAGCAACAAAGTCATTCCGACTGCAAATCCGGCCAGCTCCCCGACCTAAAAAATCAACAACATTACAACGCAATCAAACATTATGTTGTGATGTACAGTATAATTTTTTATCTACTTACTGCGCGGTTATCAGTGGCAACTCCTGAAATGACAAACATCAAAAGGAACGTGACAATTATCTCCATTACCAAGGCCTGACCGGCTGAACCCGATCTGGCGCTAATGAATGAGTAGGCTGGCCTTATATCGAGTAGGAGACATAGAACGCCACTAGCCATAAGCGATCCTAATACTTGTGCCACAATGTATAATGGAAGCTAACACAATAATAAATGATCAAATTAAACTCTAATGTAGCGTTTGGATGCATGAAAACGTAAAATGTACAATTATGAGATAAAGTGTTTACTTGTTTGTAAGGGAAATGCCGGAAGAGAGTGAATGTGATGGTAACGACTGGATTAAAATGTGCGCCGGAAATGTGGCCAACTGCATAGATCATAACCATGACGATCAATCCCCAAGTTACACACACGCCGGGGAAGGTCACATTGCCATAGTGTTTGTCGACCACCGCTGCTCCACATCCACAAAATATGATAAAAAACGTTCCAACCAGTTCAGCTATCAACTAGAAAACAACTAGTGTTAGTGTTGCATGTAATGTAATATTAATAATTCTGATTTCATATTGAATTTGTCTCACTTTCTGAACAAGAGTCACTACTTCAGACGATGCACAGAAGCCGCTAGGGTTTGAGTTGTGGGTAGTCTGGCCATGTCCCTCTTCTAACTTTGTGATCTCTTCATCCGCCATTTCTTTCTTCCTTGCCTTATTTGCTTGATGTTAGGTTTTGTGACACACTTACAGAGCAAGTTTTAGGTGTGGAGAATGATGGGAGATTCCTAAGAGCCTGACCTAGTCTTAGAATTAACAAACTAGATTCATTCCTGTCTACTAATTTCTGATTCAGATCCCTTGCTACTTATTAATACAAAGTAAAACAATCTAATTTTTGTTTTATTAAATTAATGTTTGTGAATAAAAACTTAATTCTTCTTATTTTTCTGCTCATTTTCAGGGACTTCTTGGACCTAAGTTTTGAGACTGGTTCAATACTGAATAAATTGAGTATCTGTTATTGTTTTTGTCAGCGATCGAAGGCCAGCAAAACATTGATTAATGAGCACCACAACCTCAAATAAATATGTTAAGATGTAGTTTCCTTACTGATATTTAATCAAAAATTGAAATAATTTACTCTAAAAAACCATTCTATTAAAATGGTTATCATCCTTGCAGAAAGCAACTAAACCCAAGAACAAGATCCAGTTAGAGTCGGATTAATAAATGGGCCGTAAAGATCGCCCGATATGACAGACGGGTTAATATATTGTGGGTTTTGTATGACAAAATGCTGAATTCCATACATTACAAACAAAGATCACTACTGCAGTCATACAGGGAGAGTTCTTAGGAGCCGCAGGGCTTGGGTCCAGTGAGGGCGTTCCGCAAGGACTATTCTCTTTAGTATTGGGACTGCTCCTGCTTCCATTATTATGGAGTGATTTTCCGGATCCATGCTCAGAATGTGGAGTACAGTCAGCGCACACTCGACTGCCTTAGGAGTGCCCTCTTCGACCAGTTTCACTAATGGAAATACACCTCCCTCAGAAGCTACGGCTCTGGTGTAGTCACTGATGCCCTCTGAGATGATTTTGCTGAGTTCTACAGCTGCAGCTTCTTCAGCTTGTGGGGATGTAGATGATTTTATGGTTTCTAACAGCCTTGGGATTTTTTCGTAGAGTGCCACTTCTGTTGTGATTGGGCTTTCAATGGCTGAGTATGGCCCAGATAGAGAACATAGCTTGACCAGGCATGCAGCCACCCATTCCTTGCTGGAAAGTGGGTGTCTGACTTCAGGATATTCCGAAGCAATGACGTCAGCTGACTGAGGTCTATTGTCTGGTTGAACTGCTCGAAGTTCAGAAGTTTTGTCAAGAGGCGGGATGTGGCTGATATAGCCAGACCAGATTCTTCTAGCACAATAACTGGCGGCTCATCATCCAGTTGACCTGCATCCGAGTCCGCTCCTGCAAAGTCATTGAATACATATGAATGTGTTGTTAGATTATATAGCCAACCATTACAAACTAGTAGCCAGATTGAACATGTTTATTTACATGGAGAACTGGGAACATTAGGCATCAAAGCAGATAAGTTGTGCAGAAGAAGAAACTGAAAGATGCGAGGGGAATGTTTACATTACCGACTGATAATTTTTGTTGCAGAGCAGACATCAAGGCAGAGCTGATGTCAGCAGAAATGATATTCTCAAAGCATGCTTCAGTGTCCAACGCAAATTCCAATATGGAAGCTGCCTTTCTTTGCATATTCGGAGAGGACAACTTGAGAATTTCAACAAGACGTGTAATCACTGAAGATTCTAGCACATCAGCCCTGAGATTAGTGATGGAAAGTTTAAAGTTATACGAGACTTCAAACCACGTAACTGATGGAGTGAGGACATCAGGCAACATTGAATATGAAAAATGTCATAGAACCATACCAAGATATGGAACTTGCATAAGGCTTATCTTCAGCTGTATCGGCTGTATTTGATGCTCCATTAGTCGACCCCCTATAGAACTACACAAAAACAATTTTAAACTAACCCTGGTTGGCAGGAAACAGCATCTGTACATAATCCACATGACTCAATGTTAAATACAAACCATTTTTTCCATCTGTTTACGGGGTTCCAGGATTCGAGCTAGAATATCCAAAGTCTGCAAAGAATGTATAGGACGTATATTGTTATGCTAAACAAATAAAAAATTTGAAGCTCAGGATATTAACAAGCAAGCATACCTTTTCTGCTACATTTCCAGAATAGGACAGCTCACACGCTTTGAGATTGCTTAATAAAGACTGGATAACATGTTTGGTTTCAAGGTTATGACAAATTTCTTCACTGCATTGAAAAAATGTGTGGTGACCGGTGAGCTTCACAGTTTCTTTGTCAAGTTAAACTGACGTCAATGTCATTTGCAAAATCATTACTGGATCTTAACAAAGCAACTCAACTGACCTGACAGAGAGCCTCTCCAAGGCTCTTGTAACTGAAAATCTAACAGCATCATTCTGATTGTCAAGAAGCCTGACTAAGTGCTTCAAAGCACCAGCTTCTTTAAATGCCACACGCATATATTCGTTGATAGCAGAGTCAGCGATTGATTCGGCAGCTCTGGCAATAGCTGAATCATCATCGAGCTCAAGTATGATAACTAAGCGAGCAACACCATCAGTCACGGACAGAATAGTGAATCCATTGCGGCTTGTGGGTTCATATGGGGATTTTGATTCACCCTCTAACTCTACAGCCCCTACGCGAGCAAGAAAGAGCTGCTGGGTTCTTCCAATTAACGCCTTGACTTTGGCATCCTCTATTTTAATTTTCTCCTCATCTGCACTCAGTCCAAGGAGTAACTCAGATGCACCAAATCTCGAGGGACCTTTTGAAGTCTGCTCAATTTGTGTGCCATCTGGTAAGGTTGGCCATGAATGCGTAACTGGCTTGAGCGACTTAAATGACTCGTTGCCAATCAGTGGGACTCGAACCAAACCCTCCTCTATTATGAGAATCCTATAATATTCGTCTTTTGCCAGTTCTAGAAGTGCATTGCGTGCTTCCTTTCTGATGGTTACAGACCCCTTTTTCACTCCAGAAGTGAAGAACTGTGCCTGCTCTCGGGTAAAAATTACAAACAATCACGCATGATATTACGGATACATGTTAAGAAGAAAATGCGAGGGAGAGCATACCAGCTTTGGTATTACACCAGCTTCAACCATGATGCCATGAAGTTGATGACTTAATGCCAAGTTGGCCAACACTCCCCAGCAGCTTCCTTGACTCTCATATCCTCCCATCCAAGCTCTTAATCAGCAGCGGAAGTAGCTCTGAATGAGCAATCTTCACCCTATGCTTCTCATCCACAGACAGGTTCCACAATACATACAAACTATGCTCCAGCACCTGGAAATATATATATATATATCAGATATACATTCCAACTCTCAAACTAAACACAAGAAATGCGCACTCAATCTTGAAACATACATGAGCATCGGAATCAGGCTCAGATCGGATCAACAAACCAGCTATTTCTTCTATTGCGCCACTCTTGGCCACATCATCTCTATACAAACTAGCACTTGATATTTCTCTCAAAAGTCCAGCGGCAGCTTCAGTAGCAGAGCTAGACTGCGAATTGAGTAAATTCACAATCAAAATCAAGCATCCCGGGAACTGCATTATAGCATCGACACACTCTTTCCCACCAAGGGAATATCTCCATAAAGCCTCGACAGCAACATCTCGGTCAAGCTGATCTTTATCTATACCAAGCATGCTTATAAATAATGCTATGGATGAGTCTCCCTTCATCCCTCGCAGTTCCTAAACCACAACATAATTATTATAAAACTGAACTAATGTAAAATTTGAGATGAATAATAACGCCCAAACTTACTGGGGTTGTGGATTGCTGAGTGACGTCATCTGAGGCTCTAGTAAGGAGTCTGCTTCTTAAAGTGTGAGAGGAGCGGAAATGGGAGTTTTTGATGAACCGCTTGGCGTCGTTTATTGTTTTTGTTTTTCTGGATTTGGCTGGGAGTCGGAAGCTATATGATTCGAATCGACTGGTTGATTTCGGAGCTACAAGTTGAGCGAACTGGAGACTGAAGTGCGTAGTCGACAAGGCCATCGGGTTGCTGCTTCGACTCCGTTCGTGGCTGTGTGTATCGGATTGTAGGAGAGCAGTCCACAAAAACACAGTAACTTAATTGGGCAACACGGAGCTCCTAACGGGCCTCGAATTGGTAGCCCATAATCCCTGGTAAATCAATCAAGGTTTATTAGGGGATTAATTATAAGCAATACTAACCAAGAGAGTTTGTACAGTCCTAGATTACACTAATGGGCAGACACTTTAGAATTGAAGCATAACTTAAAGGCCAAATTCGGATGGAACAGTTGTTTTGTATGGATCTTTTTGTTTCAAGACTGCAGGGGGTTGAAATCATCACCAATTTGTTCCAGTCCAAGGATTCAAGATTGGGAGGCGCTAGGAGAGCTGTGCCAACACCTAATGCCAAGACGACAACAACTGCCCCTTTCAAGCAACCATGACCACCATATGAAGTCTTTCCTAAAATCACATTACAGCACTTGTCTGCCTGTTTGTACAGTGCATGCCGTGATGGATCATCTTCTTTGGCCACACCTTTCTCATTCTATCATATATATACCACAATCAGCAAACACGCTGTTGAGATGTGACATCTTATCGTGAAGTGGTGACAAAGACGACATTCGAAAATTACAAAAATAATGTTACCAATGCTTGAAATTCTTGATCGTTTCTTTCAGCGGCTCCAGTGAAGAGAGCTTCCCAGAGAACTCTCTCCATGCAACACCTAACTCCCACAGAATTGCCACACTAGCTTCTAAATTCTCCTCATAAACTTTCTCCTGAAGCAAAAACTCTTTAAAAGTTATCACTGACCGATGAATAACAGTGAAGATAACTTGCACTCAAGATGATGAAACACTCACCCATAGTTTGTAACAATCAGGGTGTGTCGTTAAGCACCAAATGGAGACATTGGTCGCTTCTAAAATCAGCTGGGGATTTTCTATGAAATAAAAAGTTTTTTAAGCTCTTCCCTCCTATTTACGATTCGGAAGTGACAAATTGGCCACATACAAAATATGATTTAAGATTTATTATTACCACCAGCTGCTGCTTTGATCATAAACCCAAAGATTTGCTGTGAAACTTGCTTCATTGCTTTGCTTCCAGGGGCACCAGCAAGAGCCACATCCTTCAATGTAGGATACACAGCCTCAAATCTTTCAGTAGCCTATATGACGCGATACATACAGGATGAAAAGTTACAATCAACACCATTCATACATCAAAAATAAACTAACACTAGATTTTCTGCTGTGATGGCTACCTTTACACGTGCAGAAGCTGCAGGAAAAGTCAGCCGCATCAATGTGTCCAACGAAGCAGGAGGGATCAGACGCTCTCCTTTTCTAACAGCACCATTTACCAATATGGCGCGAGCTTTTGGGCCAGAAATGATTCTAGATCCAAATATAGAGTGTGAGCATAAGATAACATTTCAAAACTATTGAGACACTTTAAAATGTAAGAAATGTAAGCCAACCTCTCCACCAATTGCAAAATCAAATCCCTAGACTGTGGGTTACAACTTCTGCTACCAACATATGGCACAAGATTATGTGCCCATGCAAACAAGCCCACGCAAAGGTCTCCAGTGCATGCCTACAAAAGAAATCATAGACTGTAACTGCTTAATAATTTCGGGTGATGAATACATGCGTTAACCACACTGGCAGGAAAAAAGAGAATCCAATTTACTCACTTGAGATACCATCCATACGAAAACTGGGAGTTTTTCCTGTCCTTGATATTTTGAGTCCTCTCTCAACGTGGGCAGGATTGAAATAAACACATCAGGTTTTCGTCGCAGCACCATTGCTAAGACAAGAAATATTGCGACCTGCTAATTTTACTGAATAATTTGAGTACAAAAGGTTGACATGTTAACTAACTTTATAAAAACTATTTTTAAGATTCTATCAGTATAAAAAATGGAAGGATCAATAAACGTGCTAGCAGTGTAAACAGGTTTCCTAAAGAATCAACAATATACAAATCAAAATTCATCACAAAGACATAAAAGCTCAATTTGTTTAATAACTATGAATCACCTAGACTCCGGCGAAATCCAATATGTTGTACATTAAGGATGGAAGCTTCAACAAGGTGCATGTTAAAGGATATCACCTGAGATTTTGAAGACGGCTGCTGGACAGCCTTCTTAGTGCCTTTAGAAGCAGGCTGATGCATAGCCAAGTCAGCAAGAATGCTGTCCAATGACCACAATGCAAAAGAGCTCAGTGCATCCAAGTTGCGTTTATTAATCCAGTCAGCGGCAGTCTTGTAGACAGCATCTGATACCTGGTTAATTGGAATCTGCATAAAAAGCGTGATTAGAATAAAATAGTCACCAAGAGGTAGTAACAAATTTTTCATCTGTAACTGTTTAAAACACCCTTTTCATGCAGAAGATATCCATGTAATGTCAACATCTGACCCTCTTCGGTTTTACTCATTAGCACAGGGAGTGAGAAACAACAAATGAATTTACTAAACAAACATCCATGTTCATGACTAACTAATGCTACCAGTGAATTATACTACAAGGACACATGACTGCCAACAAGACTGAGTAAATGAATGACTCACATCAATCCAATTAAACCCAATGCGAAATTACAAAAAATTCAATAGTACTCACATCAACCATCTTAGCAACAGAAGACTCCCTAAACATTTTCACCCAAGGAAACTGGGCAGAACTGACTCCTGCAAAAGCTCTGCCGAAGTAATCTGCCAATCTCTTCAACTGTATATCATCTTGATTCTCAAATGATCCCTGCCAACAAATTCAAATCACCAATTAGATACTCAAATATCAGCTATTCAATAAAAACAAATCAATTCGGAGAAATCCCGTCCAACCGTAACATCAACCAAAAACCCAGAAAGCTCCTCAGCATCAATCTTCGCCGAAGCTTCTGCCAGCGTGACCTTGGGTTTCCTCTCCTTTTTAACCTTCACCTTCTTGGTCTTCACATTCACATTCTCCACCCCCTCGCTATCCTCATCGCCTTCACTATCCGATCGCCGATTCGTCCGCACCTTTGCATCCGAATCCGAATCGATCGCATCCTTCTGCGCCTCCAATAACCGCTTCCTCCTCTCCTCCGACTGCTGCTCCAGCGATCTAAACACGTTCACCTTCTCACCACCACCTCCGAGTACCGCTCCTCCGTTGGATCGAATTTGGTCAGACTCACTAGCAGGCTTCTTGCGCTGCTTCTTGGGATAGGTGACAGTCTGCCATCCGTGGTCGCCTTTGGTGGTGGAATTGAGATCCTGACGTATGAATTCTAGCTCCGCCGCCGTGAGATTTTCTTGCATGACGGTTTATTGTTGCCGGAGATTTAGAGAGATTGAAATTGAAAATTGGAATCGAGAGGAAATCGATTTATTGGAATTTAATCGTGATGTGTGAGTAATTTTATTTTTGACTCAAGTATATCACCCTGTGGTTTATATTTATTACAGTAATACCACGTTACTGATCGTCGAAGGGCTTTTCTGCATATGGAAATGTCTGATTTTTATGGATTGTTATTATGCTGTAAACGGTAAAAATCGAATCTGAAATTTTGATTGTAATGCTTCAGACTTCCCCAAGTAATTTGAGTTTGGTCTAGTGCCCCGCCGGGTTATTCCTTTTTAGTTTCTTAATGATTTTTCCGATGATACTGGGCCTTGAAAGACAGTCTCGGGCTTTCGAAAGCAGCACATGGAGGCTATTCCCTTTTGTTCAGAACTGGTCTATGGGTTTATCACAGCAACCCATATGGCCATTTTATATTAGTCTTCCCAAACAAATGATTTTTCCTGATATAAACATGGCCAATTACTCCCCCGGATAGTAGAGATACAAGGACAAGTCTGTTGTGTAATGAAGAGATTGAGATGCTAGTCAAGGCAGGAACATGATGAACACATTGCGTTGCACGTTGGCAGTACATTTACATGCTGGTGGTGATGCAGCACTTTCACATAATGCAGCACTTTCCCTTGGCATCCTCATTACCTGAATGGCCACAAGTAGATGCATATCAAACTCAATCCAAAACATGATTGATATTTTACTTCAGGAATACGAAACTATTGGTTTGATAAATTGATATTGAGTGAGTTTCACTTTATAATAGTGTAGACTGAATTGAATCGGAAGATAGGCGGCGACTGAATAGAACATGTTGCAATTAATGGACACAACTTTAATTATTTATTAAGCAAATACCTTCTGTGGGCTGTGCCAATCTTCGGTTTTGGGGGAAGTCATTTCTTTTCTAAGTTTAGTCAATATGTCTTCCATAGTGTAGTCCCTTTTCCAATTAGATAACATGGGGAATAAACTTGGTTCCACCTGCAGTTGTAGAATGTATCAACACGGTTTCAAAATTCCCATTGTACAGTTAACATATTATCTTACCACTCCAGTCTCCTGATTGATGCAGCTCATGTTAACCCTAGACTGAAACCTCACAGTTGGTGGCTTGTCTGGATAATCTTTACCGCAAAACAGTTTTAACTGATAAATGCGGCCTTCATGAACAGTCTAAGAATGTAATATTTGTAAACTATGTGAGATCACCATGGACATTGAGTTATAAGAATGTTGTCTCAACTTTTGGAAACAAAACATTTGTTAGTGACAGGGCAAGCCTGGAACCTGGATAGGAGTGCTAGATAACCTATAAGACTAATCGACCAAATAGTGGATCATAGTCATATGTTCAAGCATCAAATTTGCTAATGCGTGCTTAGAAGTGCTGAATCAATAGATGTCACACACAGGATACAATGAATCAACGTAGTGTTCTGGTGAGTTATCAGCTGCAGCAGGCTGGGAGTGACAGAAATATGCCAGGTCACAGGAAGGACTTTAACTATATTATACTGCAAGCTTCTTATTAAGTTGGAGGGATTCAGCACAGTGAGGAGGGTTAAGTTTATCGTCAAATTCACCTTATTTTTTGTAATGACAAGATTGTAAATTGCAATTCTTAGCCTCGAGCAATATATCACTAGTATGGAGCATAAGGATATTCTGGCACACATAAACCAAAACTAATCGATCAAATAAACAAGAACTGAAACATACATTTGATGGACCGATGATAGTCCCGGTCCATGACTGCATGTATATATCATCTGCATCATCCATACCATAACTGACACTTCCATCTCCAATTCCCTTTTCCCCTCGCTCAAGCTCCTCCAGCAGTCTGAAACTCCTGGGCACTGATACTCAAATCAATCATACCATTTAAAGACAATTAGAATATTAATAAAACCGTTTAGTGATTAGTAATATCTAAAATAGCTCAACATCATAGACATTAATAAAACTAAAATACCGAACAGAACAGTCTATCCTAATTTGGACAATGCTTAAAACAACTTTAGCACAATTCCATCACTGATCAGAATATGCATACACTGATACACATGATATCCACCACATTTCACGTTCATTCGCAGAAATGTCTTTAAAATGTGTTTGCTATGTATAACAACCCTATACAACAAGTAAGCATGAACTTGTGGCCTAAAATCCTAACTAAGGCACTCTGCAAACTACCACCAATCCCAAATAAAATTGACAAATTCTCATCAACATATGATCAAAAGAACACGAATTTAACGAACCAAACTACCAAATAAGTCACGCTAATTAGCTAAATCGATCGATCAATGATGTATAAAATGTAGGGCTCGGGACTAACCGACGACACTCGATCCTCCTTCGGACTCCATCGTCGATCGAGTCCGAAAAACAACTGAGGGTATCTTCGCAGTCCTTACGATATATAACACAGAGAAGCTGTGAGTGACGATCGAATGTCGTCGTCCTTCGATCGGCTCAGTTCGCAGACAAAACTCGGGATTCTGGGACGTGTTAATGTTAGGGTGTGATGCGGTGTACGCCATAATATGCACCATTAGTTAGGGGATTTTAATACAATTTTATTAAACTTATTGATTATTCCAAATTGGTCCTGATGTTGTAATGTTTATTCTATTTGTGTTTTGATTTTTCTCTTTTAAGTTTTTCTATTTCTGAAACGGTCCGTGAACAAACACATGTAATGTGATTAGTCCTTAGTTACACGAGTTACAATTATGGACCCTAACTTTCAGTATTCCTCATATTGTAAAATTGTAAGATCACATTTCAATCGTTCATTTCATATAGTACTTTATAAATTAAGTATAAACTAATCTATTTGCATTAAGTGCTATTTACTAACTCAACATGTAGATATGTGTCACCAACTGATGAAGTAGTGAATTAAATTGATGATTAATATGTAATCTTACAAATGTAAATTAAAAATTGAGATGTACTTTAGCATTCAAATTTTTTGACTTTCTGTTGGAATGTGATCCTAATCATAAAGCTTAAAATTGATGACATTAAACCTAAACGGTGTGATAAAAAAGAGTTTGGTGTCCGAATGTGCTTGAATAACAACATTTTACCCAAACATAATGAAAAAATGTTCGTTTTGTTACATGATTCAGTTGTGTCGATTGTGAATCCAAATGCTTTTAAAGCTTCACCTGGCCGACAGTTCTGACTGTAGATCACATTCCTATCTTTTTCAAAGCCTTATACAACTACGTACTCGAGATTTCCACTTCGATGAGGACACCAAAACAGAGCTTTCAGCTGTTCACCAACAAAAAACAAGTCCTTTCGTTTTAAACATTCAAAGCAACCTCAGACCACACATCCCTACCGATAGGAATAAGCCCGAGTAAAATGTGGTCCAAATTTCAAACCCACACACATCAACTTTATCGACTTAGCCCACACTCCTCTTCTTTCCCTTCCACAACAATCCAAGCCCTCTTAATGTTCATGCATGTCATCTTACGTTCATCACTATGACACGTCGACCCACCAAATCTGATTTCTTCCAACATTTTAGACTTTATTACACGTAAAATAATTCAATGCCACAACGTTTCAATACCAAACGACAAATCGATATTATTATTTAATACAAGCAATCACTTCAGCAAGCAAAACAGTAAACGCAACTATTCAATGGAAATGCACGGAGACGGAGGAGAAGTGGCCTACGACCGAGCCCGAGCCGTGAAGGAATTCGACGAGTCTAAACTCGGCGTCAAAGGCCTAGTAGATTCAGGCATCACGAACATCCCTTCATTCTTCGTCCACCCACCTGAAACCCGACCCGTTAAAAACAAACCCAAACCCGACCTCGTCATCCCCACCGTTGACCTCTCCGCTCCCAAATCCACCATCGTTGACCAAATCAGACACGCTTCCTCCACCCTCGGATTCTTCCAAATCATCAACCACTCCGTCCCTCTCTCCGTCCTCCACTCCACTCTCCACACCATCCGAGCCTTTCACGAGTCATCGATTGAACAAAAATCGAAGTATTACACTCGTGCTATCTCAACCGGCGTGACGTACTCATCCAACGTCGATTTATTCATCTCGAAAGCGGCGAGCTGGCGCGACACGTTAACGATTAAGCTCGGGCCGGAGATGGTGGATCCAGAGGCGATACCGGAGATATGTAGATCGGAGGTGGTAGAATGGGCGAAGGAAGTGGTGAAAGTCGGTGAAGAGTTGATGGAATATTTGAGTGAGGGTTTAGGAGTTGAAGCGACGAGGTTGAAGACTACGACTTGTCTTGATGGGAAGATAATGGTTGGGCATTATTACCCATTTTGCCCTCAGCCGGATTTAACTGTCGGGATCACGACACATACAGATCCCGGAGTTTTGACGGTGTTGATGCAGAGTGAGAGCGGGTTGCAGGTTAAGTACGGCGAGGGCGATGCTGAGGAATGGGTCGACGTGAAACCAGTCGAAGGTGCTCTTGTTATCAACATTGGCGATATTCTTCAGGTAAGTATTTGTTATGGGAGTTTCGGTTATTTTTCGTTTTGTCAGCAAAATTTACAACAAAGGGTAAATATCAGTTATTTTCTTTTGAAACTAATTGGTAAAAGGAATGTATTGTTTTGATTTATGAAATGGATGTGTGGAATTTGCAGATAATGTCAAACAATGTGTATAAGAGTGTGCAGCACAGGGTATTGGCAAATCCGAATAGGGAGCCACGAGTGTCAGTGGCTGTGTTTTTCAACCCAGGCGACAGGGAGAGGCTTTATGGGCCGTTATCTGAGCTGGTGACGGAAGATAAGCCAGCTGAATACAAACAGTTCACGCTGAGTGATTACATGAGAAGGTTTTTCTCAAAGGAGCTGGATGGAAAGACTTTGTCTGGATATTACAAGGCTTGATTGAATAGTAAGTGTACACTCAAAGTATGCCAACTATTAGAAATTGCATACTAGCTTTGTATGAACTTAGGCAAGTGATCTTGCATTTGTTACTTAATAATGTGAATCATCAATTAGCATTCGATATATTTGTATGGCTGCTTCGCTAGAGTTGGATTCGCGAGAGTTAGACTCATTGAGCTCGCACCAGACCTGATTTTATGATGATTCATTTTCAGTTCAATCACTATACCTTCAGTTTACACATCTTTCAGAAAATTTACTGTAATCCAAATCAAGATACTACTTGAGTCCCTAAAAACCAAACCTTGATAAACATCAGTAAATCAATTTTAGTCCTTGACATGTTCTCTAAATTACTTTTTATTTCACATAAATACAGATAAATAAAAATCAAATAAATATTTTAAAACTATTTTAATTTTCGTGATATTGAATTACTAATAAAGAATTGACAATTTATTTATGAGATTGATTCATTTACTGATTTACGAGTCAATTGAAAATGGAACAACATACAGTGCAGAGGCACAAACACACACGGCTGTGGTTAGTCTCGCCAAGCTCAAACCCTAAAAAGTCAAAACTCTCAATTCCACGAATCATCGAAGCTCAATTCCATGGCGGAACCAGTTGACGAAGCTTCATCAACCGCGCCGCTCCTACGTCCGCGAGTCGACGGCGCAACACGGCCTTCAGCGCTAGCTGTGTTGTTAGGAAGAGCTACGGGGAGGAGAGGGCCGTCTTTGTTAGTCAGAGAGACAGCGGCGAGGCAGCTGGAGGAGCGGAGAGCAGATTGGGGATATTCGAAGCCCGTGGTGGCTTTGGATATGATGTGGAATACTGCGTTTCTAGTTGTGTCGATTGTCATGTTGATTTGTACTGTTGATGAGAAGCCTGTTGTGCCGATCAGGTTGTGGATAAGCGGTTATGCGGTTCAGTGTGGTATACATGTGTTGCTTGTGTGGTCAGAGTATAGGAGGAGGAACCGTAGAGGTAGGGATAGGAACGAGGGGAGAGAGAGGGATTTGGAGGAGGGTGGGAGTGAAAGTGAGCACCAGGATGACTCAAGGACGAGGTGAGAGTTAATTTTGCCGCACTTTGCTGACTTGATAGTGTGTATGTGTATATGAATATAATAGGCAGTGATTGATCGAGATGATTGATGCTTGTATTTTCAGCTACTTGTTAATTGCTCTTGCAAAGCTTGTTCTTGCTAAAATAGTCAGGATTTCAAATGTTGTTTCACTTTGAGAAGATGTTCTTAAAGAATTACCCAGTAAGCTTGTTGATCAAATGAATGTAAGTGTTAACTGGTTGTTCATGATTCGATTTTTTAAGCAGTTTAACTAAGCGCTGCGAGTCTGTCAACACTATGGCTTCATTTCTCTGGTGGATAGTTGGGTTTTATTGGGTTGTTTATGGTGGTGAACTCCTTTTGCAACAGGCTCCTCGACTTTACTGGTAAGCTATAGATGTTTGTTTATATTGGACTCTCACCATATTGCTTGTATCACTTTATTTGCCAATGAATAACAAATAGCACCATTTCTGAAATGATACCTTTGCATTTGCATTGAGTACTTGGGTCCATGTTTCATTATATTAATTTTTTGGTGCAGGTTGGCTGTGGTGTTTTTGGCATTTGATGTATTTTTTGCTATCTTCTGTGTTGTTTTGGCTTGTTTAATTGGGTTTGCCCTTTGTTGCTGCTTGCCTTGCATCATAGCAATTCTCTATGCGGTTGCTGGTCAGGTATAACGAAAAGCAACACTGCTTGGGTCATACTAAGTGTACGTTTGATCATAGGTTCGTTTATTAGTACTTCACTGAACACTGGTCTTAAGTTGCAGGAAGGTGCTTCGGAGGCTGATCTTCGTGGCCTGCCCACGTATAAGTTTCGATTTTTAAACAACGAGGAAAAAACAAACTGTGAAGGAGCTGGAAAGATGATTCCTCAGGATACCAGCAGTGGATACTTGCCATTGGCTCATGAACGAATTCTCCTACCTGAAGATGCGGTTAGCTCTTGGTCAACTCACCATTTTATTTCTTTTGCGGACTGTTCATTGCTTAAACTGTTAGTATGTCTGGTTCTGATAATACTGTTTCTAGAAGGGCTTTTTTATTGACCTATGGCCTTCCAATTTCTTTGTAGGAATGCTGTATATGTCTCACCCCATATGAAGATGGAGCTGAACTAAATACTCTTCCTTGCAATCACCACTTCCATTCTTCTTGCATCGTAAAGTGGCTCAAAATGAATGCAACATGTCCATTGTGCAAGTACAACATCCTAAAGGGCACTGAACAAGTTTAGCATGAGTTATGTTATGTTACAATGTATAGCTTGTAAGGTTGTGTTATGTTATGATAGGTCTCTTCTATACATCTATAAGCCAAATTGCCATAATATTTCTGCTGCAACACTTATTTTACTTTGTGAGGCCTCACTCTACAATTAACTAAACACATACTTGTCTTAGCTGAATAACATGCATCAGATAGATTCGCCTGTTTCTTTTTTCTAAATCTGTATTTGCTATTTTACTAACGGAGTCTACAACATATATCTAGCTAAACATGTATATGCTGTATTCAACTCGTATCCTATCCATCTTCGTCATAACATGAAATCCAGGCAGAATGCGTCCTTAAAGAGATACATCCATCTTCAGTAGTTCAAGCAATTTGTGAGTCTACGGACAAAATCAGCATGTAGTGCATGGCCAGCCTGCACCACACAAGAAATTAAGTTGAAGCTCCAATAACAGGCTGAAGTAAATACATATATGTGAATGGAAAGGAGGGAACGGTTGACATGCCTTATATGCAACTATATGGGCAACAGGGAGTCCTTGGCTGCCATTTGCTGCACATAAGGATAGATCGCCAATAAGGTCCAATATCTTGTGTCGACATGGTTCATCATTAAAGCGCAAAGGTGGGTTTAACCAGCCTTTACTTGAGCTGCTACGCAATATGGTAATGCTAAGTAAATGGAACACCTTACTTAACAATCAAGCTTGATATATATGAGGAGTTGCTGGCTGACCTGCAAACTATTGCATTCTCTATCGAGCCTCCTTTGATCAGCCCAGCACTCTTCATCTTCTCAACCTGAAAAGCATAAGATTAAGTTGACAACAGATTTGTCCAAAAGTGGAAGGAAAAAAAAGAGCCGAGTTGACCTCTTCATACACACAGAAGGTTCTGCTAGAAGCTATTTCACTAGTGTACCATGCTCTGTCCACAGAACCATATGAAAGCCATTGACGGCCAATAGCAGGAACCTGGAAACAAACGTAAGTACATACGATACAACAGTGTCTGTCCATACCCATGCCAGCAGAAGATATACTGATTACTGAGTTTTTACCTGGGGGAAATCTATTCCACAAGCGACTTGAATAGCAGGCGAAGGGAATGCAGCCATGAAAGCATCTTTTCTAAACACTTGCACAGGCTCATTCAAATATGGTGCTACCTTATCACAAGCCTTACCATCCCGATCAATTGCTAATGTCAAACCAATTTCTTCGATTGCCTGCACCCATTCCCTCGCAGAGCCATCCAGAATTGGAACCTGCATCAACCCACATTATTCAATACACATACTCTCCATCAGAAAACAAACTACTGCTACAGACCTCAACTGATTTTCCACTTGAACTCAAATCTTCAATCTCAATTCTGCAGTTATCAACACCAAGGCCTTCCAATGCGGAAAGCAAATGCTCCACTGTCCTAACTCTAACCCCATCTTTACACAAGCTAGTACACAACGGCGTCTCTTCAACCAAATCAATACAAGCAGGAATCATTCTACCCCCAACACTAAAATACCTCCCTGTCCCAGCGAGCTCCGGGCACACTCTCACCCTCACCATTTCCCCAGAATGCAGCCCCTTCCCCGTAACCTCTACACATCCCTGTAACGTCTGCTGCAGTTTTCCAGTCTACAAAACAATCTCTATTTAACCAGTGAAACCCAAATAATCAAAAAACAATTCATCAAACATTTGGCATGCATACTTAAATCTAATCTCCAAGATCACAACTTTCAAACATAGATGTAACAAATTTGCATAAAAGCTTACAGATTTCCAAACAACTGAAGTCAACGCTTTGACCCCATTAACCGCCGCGGCAACCTTCATCTGCGTTTCCTCAACGCAATTTGCGTAACTCCAGAACCCTTGCGAACAATTTACGGGTTTAGTATAAAATCTTTATCAAATTAAAATATTAATTTAATTCTAAAATAAATAAATAAGACAAAACCCCAAATTAAACCCTAAATCCTAATTCTCACCAATTCGCTCTCTCACTATCTCGCGCTCGCTCCAAGCTTGCGTTTTTGAATTTGGAGCTGCGCGGGGCCGATAAAGATTCCGTTTTGCAGTTCAATTTTTTATTGTCGCAATTAGGGTTTTGCTATGTCGAGGGAGGAGGAGATTGTGTTACGAGATGTGTCGAACGCCGGCATCGTTGTTAGCGACCGGATCAGTCGGGATGTATCTTCGCAGCTCGATCTCGAGGAAGCGTTGGAGGCTTCTAGGTATACGAGTCATCCGTACTCCAGTCATCCTAGAGAGGTTGGTGTTCTCAATTTAAGGCTTTTGTAGATTTAATTTTGATTTGATTTTTTGTTGATGTTTGAAATTGTGTGTAGTGGCCTCCGCTGGTTGAAGTAGCGGAAACTTGGGAGTTGCCGCAGAAGCTTATAGATAGTTACAATGCTGCTGGTGGAGAAGGGACGGCCTTATGTGGTATATTTCCGGAGATTCGGAGGGCTTGGGCATCTGTGGATAGTTTGCTGTTTCTGTGGAGATTTGACAGATGGTGAGATGCTCAATTACTGACCAATTTAACAGCATGTGATGTGTGTTTTGAGATTATTATTGTATTAGATATGTCGTTGGAGTGGATTATCGATGTATATAGTGTTTGCACTGAATGTTTACTGAATTTGTAAATAGGGATGGTCAGTGTTCTGATTATTCTGGAGAGGAGCAAGCGATTTGTGCAGTTGGCCTTGCTAAAACTAAACCTGGTGTGTTTGTTGAAGCCATACAGTATCTTATAGTGTTAGCTACTCCTGTTGAGGTAAGTATACATATCCAGTTTCGTCAATTTTTACCCTTGCCTTGAGCTATTTGCACTTTTTCTTTAATGACATCTTAAATGAGGTGCGGGTACGTCTTGCACTTTGGTCTCAGTTGTTTCCATTTTGTCGATCCATTTCTGTGATCTCTTTCATCAGTGCATTTTTTTTCTTTCTTTCAGTTAGTACTTCTTGGAGTTTGCTGCTCACCAAGTGGTGATGGATCTGACCCATATGCTGAGGTTTCATTGCAGCCCTTACCAGAATATACAATACCATCTGATGGGGTTACCATGACCTGTGTGACCTGTACTGATAAAGGTCGTATTTTCCTGGCAGGCCGTGATGGCCATATTTATGAGTTGCTTTATTCTACTGGTTCCAGGTGGCCGAATAAACGGTGTCATAAACGCTGTCTTACTTCAAATTTCGCAAGTAGTTTGAGGTATTTAGTTTCACTGTTGTTTGAATCGGTTAACTGTTGGCTGTATATCTTTTTTATCAAGATACCAATATATTACTTACAGCAGATTGTTTAATTTCTATACACTTTTTATTTTACAGTTGGGCAGTACCAAACATTTTTAAGTTTGGAGCTATTGACCCCATTGTTGAAATGGTCATTGATAACGAGAGATACATTTTGTACGCGCGAACTGAAGATATGAAAGTTCAGGTATTTGTACTGGGAAGTAATGGGGAAGCGGCACTCAAAAAAGTTGCCGAGGAAAGGAATCTATTTAACCAAAGAGACTATGGTGGTAGACAACCAACAGGAGTAGGGGCCTCAAATAGACCGGCAAAGCCATCTATAGTTTGCATCTCACCTTTATCTACCCTCGAGTCAAAGTGGCTACACCTTGTTGCTGTTCTCTCAGATGGAAGAAGGATGTATATGTCCACTTCACAAGTCACCAGTGGAGCTGTTGGGAACTTTAGTGGTGTCAGTTCTGGCCATAATAAACCTTGCTGCTTAAAAGTTGTCACGACTAGGCCTTCTCCACCACTTGGTGTTAGTGGAGGAGCTTTTGGTGCTTTAGCGATTGCAGGTAGAACTCAAAATGAGGATCTATCTCTGAAGGTTGAGGCGGCTCACTATTCTGCTGGCATGCTTGTCCTTTCTGATTCATCTCCTCCAACTACATCTTCTCTTCTTTTGGTTACCAAGGATTCCAGCTCACAGTCGACAATGTCTGGAGGGGCTGGTGTGAGAGGTTCTAGAGCCCTGCGGGAGTGTGTCACTTCCCTTCCTCTTGAAGGCAGAATGCTCTATGTCTCAGATGTTTTGCCTTTGCCAGATACTGCATCAACTGTGCATTCATTATACTCTGAGTTAGAGTTTTGTGAATATGACAACACTTGGGATTGTGTGAAGGCTTCTGGCAAAATATGGGCCCGAGGGGACCTTTCAACCCAGCACATAATACCAAGGAGGAGAGTAGTGATATTTAGTACTATGGGTATGATGGAGGTTGTTTTAAACAGACCCGTCGACATTTTGAAAAAACTGTTGGAGTCCAATTCTTCAAGGGCATTATTACAGGATTTCTTCAATCGTTTTGGAGCCGGGGAGGCGGCTGCAATGTCACTTATGCTCGCTGCAAAAATAGTCCACACTGATGATGTAATAAGCAATGTAGTGTCTGAGAAGGCAGCTGAAGCTTTTGAGGACCCTAGAGTTGTTGGGATGCCACAACTTGAAGGTATTAATCCTCTGTCCAGCACAAGAACGGCTGCTGGAGGGTTCAGTATGGGGCAAGTGGTTCAAGAGGCCGAGCCTGTGTTCTCAGGGGCACATGAAGGGTTGTGTCTGTGTTCATCAAGATTACTTTTTCCGTTATGGGAACTTCCAGTTGTGGTCACAAAAGGTTCTCCGGATTCTGGTGTGCCCGGAAATGGCGTTGTCCTCTGTAGACTACCGATTGATGCCATGCAAGTGTTAGAAAACAAACTTCGATCGTTGGAAAAATTCATTAGGTCTAGAAGGAATCAGAGGAGAGGACTCTACGGTTGTGTTGCTGGACTAGGAGATATGACCGGTTCTATTCTTTACGGAACAAGTTCAGAATTAGGTGCTGGAGACCGGAGTATGGTTCGGAACTTATTTGGGACATACACTAGAAGTTTCGAATCGAGTATAGGTGCCACACCTAATAAGAGACAGAGACTCCCTTATAGTCCCGCTGAGCTGGCGGCCATGGAGGTTACTTCCATGTTATTGTTTTTTATTCCCCTGTTACCTTCTTTCATTATGATTTCTTCAATCATTTCTTTTGTACTATATTTCAGGTTAGAGCAATGGAATGCATTCGGCAGTTGCTACTTCGATCAGCCGAAGCGTTATATCTGCTACAACTTCTCTCCCAGCACCACATAGCACGCTTGATTCAGAGTTTTGATGGTAATTTGCAACAGACACTACTCCAACTTACATTTCATCAGTTAGTTTGCTCTGAAGATGGTGACCAGCTTGCTACTAGGCTCATATCCGCGCTAATGGAGGTAACATGCTTTAAGTGACGGTTAATCTTGATATTTCAGTACACATGAAGATATTAGTGGCAACTGCTGGTGCTAAGTGCTAATAGAAAGGTCATGGTGTGCTGTTCTTCCCATTAATCAGTTAATGGCTAATATTACAATGTTTCTGTATTTTCCTTTTCTAGTTCTACACTGGCACAGATGGAAGAGGAACAGTAGATGAAATCAGTGGCAGATTACGTGAGGGTTGTCCTAGCTTCTTTAAGGAGTCCGATTACAAATTCTACGTGCTGTCGAGTACCTTGATAGAGCTGCAGTTACTTCAGACACCGAGGAGAAGGCAAGCTTAGCTAGAGAAGCTTTTGATATCTTAAGTAAAATTCCAGAATCAGCAGAACTGCAATCTGTTTGCAAACGGTTTGAGGATTTGAGGTCAGTTTCAGTTTTTATGCAATCGAGTGGTGTCCAATGTAATGTTACCTATGCTTGAATAATTTGAGTCCATGATAAGATTATTTTCATGAATTCAGGTATTACGAAGCCGTGGTTCGTTTACCGTTGCAGAAGGCTCAAGCTGTTGATCCTGCAGGGGATGCACTCAATGAGCAAATTGATGCAGGGGTACGCGAAGCTGCTCTTGTTCGACGTGAACAGTGTTATGAAATAATTACAAGTGCATTGCGTAATCTGAAAGGGAAATCATCCAAAAAAGAGTTTGGGTCTCCAGTCAGATCTCTTAGTCCCTCCATCCTTGATGATGCAGCTCGTAACAAGTACATTATGCAGATTGTTCAGCTCGGCGTTCAGTCTCCTGACAGAATATTCCATGAATACTTGTATAGAACAATGATTGATCTGGGGCTTGAAAACGAGCTGCTAGAGTTTGGAGGACCTGATTTGGTGCCTTTCTTTCAGAATGCAGGACGTGGACCAGCGCAAGAGGTTAGCTAGTTTTTTGCTCAAAGTTATTTTTTGTTGTATTGGTGGACATCAATATCTGCTCTTGTTAGAAGATATGAAATGCTAAGCGAATTGCATGTTCTTTCCATTACTAACTTGCGTTTGTAATTTCAATGTAGTTGCACACTTCAGCCCGCCATGTGGGAGCACATATATCGATTGACCAAGCCAAATATCTTGATCTTTTGGCGCGGTTCTATGTTATGAAACGTCAACATCTACTTGCAGCTCATGTGTTGCTAAGATTGGCTGAACGGCGTTCTTCAGATGGCGATGCTGTCCTCACTCTTGAACAAAGGTTAGTTTTACAAAAAAAAAGTTCGCACTCTCCTTATAAACATTCAATAAGAGAGGTTACCAGACTGTATAAGTAGCCAGAGGCTTACTATTATGATTCCATTTCTTACGCAGACACCACTACCTGAGCAACGCAGTTCTGCAGGCAAAGAGTGCAAGCGAGAATGAAAGTTTTGTGGGTTCCACACGAAACGCTTTTGATAGCGGACTGCTGGATTTGCTTGAAGGAAAGCTTGCCGTATTGCGATTTCAGATTAAAATTAAAGACCGATTGGAGGCGCTAGCTTCTAGCTTAGAGTCTTCTTCAGACACAACCGATATGGTTCAAGATGAGCAAAATACAAGCAACAGTACGAATGTTGATGCTGATTATCTCATTGCTGTCCGTGAAAAGGCTAAAGAGATAGCCTCTGATCTTAAAAGCATCACCCAATTATACAATGATTATGCTGTTCCATTTGAGCTCTGGGAGGTACATCTTTCTTTGAATATGTTCTGTTTATTTGCAATAGCTTTGTCCAAAATAGTTAGCTAAATTTCACTTGTATGCATCAATAAGTTTGCTTTCTGAATTTTCAGATATGTTTGGAAATGCTTTATTTTGCAAATTACTCTGGCGATTCTGACAGTAGCATCATAAGGGAAACATGGGCAAGACTTATTGACCAATCTTTGTCATCTGGGGGAGTGGTTGAAGCATGCTCAGTTCTGAAGCGAGTTGGTTCCAATGTGTATCCAGGTGATGGAGCTGTGATACCTCTAGACACATTGTGTCTTCACCTTGAGAAGGCTGCACTGGTACGATCAACTAGCAATCATTTCTTTTTAATAAGCATGCACATTCTGGGTGACGTAGAGAAGTGATAATTGCTGTACTTTTTTAAACAGGAGAGATCGATCTCAGGGTCAGAAGTCGTTGGGGATGAAGACATCGCAAGGGCTCTGCTAGCCGCTTGTAAGGGTGCTCCAGAGCCTGTCCTAAACACATACGACAAATTACTGTCAAGTGGTGCAATTCTGCCCTCACCTACGCTCAGGCTGCGCCTACTACGTTCGGTTCTTGTTGTGCTCCGTGAATGGCTGATGTCAGTATTTGCACAACGCATGGGCACAAGCTCTTTTGGAGCATCTTTAATCTTAGGTGGTTCCTTCTCAGCAGATCAAACCGCTAGCATAAGCCAAGGGATTCGTGATAAAATTGCAAGCCTGGCTAACAGGTCATCTTTTTCTTGCCACCGTATATGACCAATAATCTTTTATACCTCCTGACATTCATTAAATTGCGATGTAGCCTTATTTTCCTGAATTGTGATGCAGGTATATGACTGAAGTCAGGCGGTTGCCTCTTCCTCAGTCCCAAACTGAGGCAGTATATCTAGGCTTCAAAGAACTGGAAGAGTCGCTCACTAATCC
Source organism: Sedum album (assembly GCA_006409495.1). Classification (NCBI taxonomy): domain Eukaryota; kingdom Viridiplantae; phylum Streptophyta; class Magnoliopsida; order Saxifragales; family Crassulaceae; genus Sedum; species Sedum album. Next base: position 136,448 of record QZGG01000271.1, read on the forward strand.
TTATGCATTGGAACGCCGATACTAATAATTTTTGCATGGCAATTGTTGTAGTAATTTCTTATACAATCAGGGATCATTCATGCCTGCCTGATCAGACTAGCTCATGCCATTGTTGAACATGGGTTGAATGGAATGTGAATGTTGAGTGATTTATCATCGAAATCAAATTATATTTACAAGAAAATTCTTTGCCAGAATTTGTACCTGATTCTTCATTGATTTAGTAGTGATGCAAAAGGTATATAATAGCACATCATGCAATCTGCAACTAAGATGATAAACATAAAATTATGTTTTTGTAAAAGTATCTTGATACAAAAGTTATGGTTATGATACAGGGGAGGGAGAAAGTCTAGACAGAGATGGGTTGGTTGGAGAGACCGAGTCGGGAAGGGGAGGGAGAGCGTTGGCGCTGGCCGACGAGGACTCTGGAAATCTCAGGCTGCTTGAGCCATGGGTTTCTTGTTTCTCGAAACTCCTGTTTTATCTTCATGACCTGGTTGTGTACTGGTGTCTTTGATTTCTGATTTTCTTCTTGGTTGATTCTGCTGGTGCTTGTGGTGTCCATAGCCATCTGAGCTAGTCTTTGACTTGAGGTTGATGATTGAAGGTACGGGGCTGAGAAGGGATTTATACATGAGATTGTGTGGTGATAGAGTTGGGGAAGTTAGGTCGGTCAATGGGGTGGATATCTGGTTTGCTGACATGTGTGCTTTGTTTTTCTGATCATTGATTAAATCAACTTAGGATTCAGTCAAAGACGGCAGCACCATCACTTCAATCTAATCTGAACGTACATGTGTGTTTTTATTCAACTAGTTTCCCTGTTTCTGTCGTGGACTTGGACTGTTGGGTGTTGTTTCTGTTCAACTACTTTCCGCCACCTGCTTATTCTTCGTATCTTCCTACACTCTTTCTCCATGTTTTGCATACTGATTCAAGCACGTCTTTGCGGCTGAATCTGAACCATATTTGTTTATGCATGATTCCATTTTACATGCTGATTTGAACATATCCATTTAAAACTTGAATATGAAAATATCTGGATGTGCTTTGATGCAAAGACATGTTCCAATTGGACTGTTTTCAATATCCACTCCAAATTGGATGCGATACAAACTTGAGGGGTTTGATTCAAAATTAGAAGAAAAAAGCTCTCCAACCAAAAACGCAGCCGTTCAGGAGCACCAAGCAAGCAGGGTTCTGGCCTCTCGTTACCCAAAACCCTAATTGCGACAACGAACCTCCATTTCACCGCTCCAAATTACCCGGCGATCTGCTTCCGTCACCACCTTTCAGGTAATCCTATGCTTTCATTTAGAAAAAAATTATCCGCTTTATATCTTGATTGATTCGATTTACATTGATGCTGCCATTTCCTTCGTTAATGTTTAAACTTGGATTTGATCGTAGTTGTTAAGTACCTGATGGATTTCTGTATTCAATTTAATGAGATTAGTGAATTGAGGTTGTGCATGTCAAATCACATCTTGTGGCTATATGAGTTTTATGAAAATGTTTGGTATTGATGTGTTACAATGTGGATTATTCAGCACAACTTTTATTTATTTATTGGTGTATAGATGGCGCTAAGAGGTGTATGGCAATTGCGAAAGCTGATTTTTAGTTACTCTGACTGGGGAGGAAGCAGCAGGGGAATCAGGTAATAATAATTATTTCAGTTCAATCTAATTTCGGAGTGTTTTATGCCTATGAGTTGGTGAATGAAGTTCATGTGAGAGCCTACAAGTTTTTGAAAAGAAGTTTATGTGAGCTGAAATATTGTTATAGTTGTATTTAAGCTACATGAACTTACAAATGATGCATTTTTGAGTTGCAAAGCTTGTTCACGCTAGTTATTCCTTCTAGCGGGATTTTGTTTGTCTTTGCATATTGGTATCATCTATGTTAAAAGAATGTTTCTGACGGGAAAATGAAGGTTTAAAAATCTAATCTTGATATTACTAGATTGAACAATTTGTAGGTTTTAGAGTTTAGTTATCCTTGAAAGTAATTGTTCTTCTATCCGACATTGTGGAGCGGTTTGAAATTCACCTGTTTGTTTGACTTCAATCAAGCAACACTGATAGTTTTTGTATCCTATCCTGTTGTAGGGCATTCATGGAGAGTGAACTTCCCGCATTTAAGCAGAGCAATCCTCAGCTAGAGGTGGAAACCGAAATGATTAGAGGTCAACATCCGCATTTGAAGGCTTTTTACAGTAAGACCAGACTTGATAACATTGTAACAAATTTTATCAGGTACTACATCGAATGTGTTTGTACAGTTTTTCTTTACTGATCCTTCCCTTGCCGGCCTGGTATGCAGAGAATAAAAACGAGAGAGTTGTATGCGTAAAGAATATGACTCTGCAAGAAATTTCATTACATGCAACACGGCTTCGCAATGCACTGGGGAGAAAAGTGATCAAATTGAAGACAAGGCATGTGACTAAACACCCCAGCGTCCAAGGTACTTGGACAACAGCCACCAAGTTTTAAGGCTTTTATGTGTGAACTCGAGTGAAAGGAAGTTACTGGCATCCCATTTTGCTTGATACTGGTCCTCACTTACAGTAGAGACTCTACTTGTGTTTGATTAAACAAATAAACAATAATTTCATCGTTTTGCAATGTCACAAAATCCAATGTTTGATTCAGTGAGTGCTTGCTTCTGTTTGGATGAATTGGGAATCTAAAGTACATGATGGAACCCAGCAAAGTCCAAGTCAGTCAATACTTCATAAGCAAGTTTCAAAGGACTTTTGTCTTTTTTCTTTACTACGTACCTCTTGCAATCATGCACTCCCCTTTTCCCTCATTTTCCACAATCAACCTTAATTTTATTAATTATTCTTTAAATTATTATATTCAATAACTCCAGCAGTATATAAAGGCTACTCGATCCACTAAGGTTCACAGCGACAGCGAGAAACACACATTCCACGGCGGCGACTGACGACTGACGACGATCGCCACATCAGACTACTCCCAAGGTATCCTCCATATCTACTTCGTTTCCTCTCCCCGCTTTCGTTCCCCCAATTTTATCACTCAATCCTTTTTGTGCTCCCAAACTTAAGCGTTGACTTTACCAAATTGTTGTTACTGTAGTATACTTCTGCTATAGCATTAAATTAAATTACACACTTATTTTTTATTCTATTTGAAGATGGGAAGACAATTCAGGTGTATGGATTTCCGCAGTATGTGACAGTGGGTGCTGTTGTAAAATTTCTGGAGGATAAGACATCCGAGGGTTCTGTTATTGCTTTAAAGTTAAGGTCCAGCGCCAAAAGCTCGAGGAAATTTGCTGTTGTGCAGTTTGATTCAATCTATCACGCTGATAGGGTTACTCAGTTGTGTAATCAACAACTATACTATGGCATTTCGTATTTAAAGGCCCAGGAGCTTACAAAAGATATTATACCAAAGCCAAGAAGTTTCATGCATACCATGGAAAATGTGAAGATTTTGTTTGGTTGTCAAGTCTCATTAGATGAGTTCTGTGTGTTATGGGAAGGAAAGAATGTTTCAGTTCAATTTGGCACTCAGTTGAGGAAAATCAATTTTAATCTTTCTGAAATAGGTAGTGACTACAAGATTGAGCTTCCTTATGAGAACCTTTGGCAGATTCATCTGTATCGGTCCCCTGTCACGGCAAAGCAACTTCTTGTGATTCAGGTACGGCCGGTTTTTTATGCATTACTGATTGTCTAATTATTCTACTTACAGCCTCTCAGAAAATAACCGAACAATTACCTTTTTATGTTGAACCCTGATAATCTGTGTACTATATGGCATGATTTTTGGAATTAGAAACCTTCCTCTGTAGAAAGAAGCTAACTTGGCATCACCTTTGTAGTTGTATGGAGCTCCCTATATTTATGAGAAGGAAACTTCCAATAGTGGAAGTATTTATGATGATCCCCTACTCAACTACTTTAAGTTCTCACCTGATGACCAGTGGGTAAGAACAACAGATTTCACACCCTCGTCCAGTATTGGACAATCGTCATGCATATGCATAGAGATTTCTTCGGGTCATATACTTCCAAATCTTGAGCAGAATTTTGCCTTCTTCAAAAAATATGACACCCAGTTGATATTAAGGACCATTACTTCTTACTCCCAGGGAGATCTAGTCCCGATCATAAGTAATCCTCGGCCAACAGAGCTTCCATTTGATATATTATTTAAAATAAACTGCTTGGTTCAGAACGGCTGCCTAGCTGGTCCGCAAGTTGATGCCAGTTTTTTTAGAATGGTGGATCCAAACCGCTTCCCGGTCACATACATAGAAAATGCATTGGAGAGACTTTATCATCTTAAAGAGTGTTGCTACAATCCTGTGGCGTGGCTGGATGAGCAATACAAGAAGTATCGCAAATCCAAGCGGCCTCAAATATCTCCTGCTATTTCTTTGGATTCTGGTTTAGTCTACATTCGCAGGGTTCAAATATCTCCGACTAAAGTGTATTTCTGCGGACCTGAGATTAATGTTTCAAATAGGGTGTTGCGGCATTTTCCAGATGATACTGATAATTTTCTTCGCGTTACTTTCATTGATGAAGACTGGGATAAAATGCATTCAACTGATTTGTCTCCCCGTTCAGCAGCAGAGTCCCGAACTAAAATTTATTCTAGGATACTTAACGTTCTTCGAGATGGGATATGTATTGGTAATAAAAGGTTCGAGTTCCTTGCATTCTCAGCTAGTCAGTTACGGGACAACTCTGCCTGGATGTTTGCCTCGAGGCCAGGGTTAGATGCTGGTCGCATAAGAAAGTGGATGGGAGATTTTCGCCAGATTAGAAATGTTGCCAAGTATGCTGCTCGATTGGGGCAATCATTTGGCTCCTCCACCGAAACACTGACTGTTGAGCGAAATGAAGTTTTAGTCATTCCTGACATTGAGGTGATCTCTAGTGGAATAAAATATAATTTTTCAGATGGCATTGGGAAGATATCCGCTGCGTTCGCTAGACAGGTCTCCAAGAAATGCGGTATTAAAGATTTCACCCCATCTACATTTCAGATTAGGTATGGGGGATATAAAGGTGTTGTGGCTGTTGACCCTACAATGCCATCTGAAGTAAAATTGGCACTGAGACCTAGCATGTGTAAGTATGATTCAGACAATACTAAACTGGATGTTTTGGCTTGGGGTAAGTTACAACCCTGCTTTTTGAATCGCCAACTGATAACTCTCCTTTCTACTCTTGGGGTCAATGACTACGTGTTTGAAAAAAAACAAAAGGAAATCATAGACCAGCTGAATACTATCTTGACAGATCCAACAAAAGCGCTGGAAGCATTGGAGCTAATGTCTCCTGGGGAAAACAGTAACATTTTGAAAGAAATGCTCTTGGTTGGATACAAGCCTGGCGCAGAGCCATTCCTTTCAATGATGCTGTCAACATTTAGAGCATTGAAGTTGATGGAGTTACGCACAAAGTCTAGAATGTTTGTTCGAAATGGCAGAGCAATGATGGGATGCCTGGATGAAACTGGCACCTTAAAATATGGGCAAGTCTTTGTTCAATATTCTGCAGCTGGATTTAGTCGGCATATTTCATTAGTTGTGGGAAATGTTGTCGTTGCCAAAAATCCTTGCTTACACCCTGGCGATGTTCGTATTCTGACAGCCGTTGATGTACCTGCTTTGCATCATATGGTGGATTGTGTTGTTTTCCCGCAGCGCGGGGCTCGGTATGTCTTCCTTTAATCTATTTTCTGGTATCCAAATACGGTTTTCTATTCATTGACAAGGCTTCATTGATGAGTCTACTTAGAATTGGAAAGCAGTAATTACAAATTTTATTAGCAAGTAGTAAAAAGACAATTAGATTGAATTACATTTCGTAGTAAAGAGTATTTGTGTTCTTCTCTTTCCCCTTCATGTTTAATGTTTGCCAACTGGTTGTTCAACCATGTTTTCTTTCTTTTTTCCTTTTGACAAAACTTTTGTTGTTTCTTCTACCAGTCCTCACCCAAACGAATGTTCTGGGAGTGATTTAGATGGTGACATATATTTTGTGTGCTGGGACCCCGAGTTAATCCCTCCTCAGCAGATCCCTCCCATGGACTACACCCCAGCGCCTTCAAATCAGTTGGATCACGATGTCACTATTGAGGTTTGTCTTGTGATTTGAAGCATTGGATTGCTCATTGATGATGTCGTATCATTACCTGTTACTATGATTGTTTTTTGTGCCTGGTTTCCGTCTCTCCGTTATACTAAGAAATTATATTAGATCAGAAACATTACCAACTACCAAGTGGGTCGATATTAGTCATTTATGGTTGAACATTATCTGTTTGCAATTTTTTGTACTAATTTATACATGCATGTGTTGTATGTCATATGGGTGTAATATATTAATTTTAAAATGTGTAAAAAGTCGGTGACAAAAACTTTTATGCAGGAAGTTGAGGAGTATTTCACCAACTACATTGTAAACGACAGCTTGGGCATCATATCAAATGCACATACTGCGTTTGCAGATTCTCAGATTGGCAAAGCAATGAGTAGCCCATGTGTTGAACTTGCCAAACTTTTTTCAGTTGCAGTTGACTTCCCCAAAACTGGCGTGCCTGCTATAATCCCTAGCCATCTTCATGTGAAGGAATATCCTGATTTCATGGAGAAGCATGACAAACCAACATATGAATCTGTTAATGTCATTGGTAAGCTTTTTCGCCAGGTGAAAGACATATCTTTAAATGTGGTATCTGCTCAATCATTCACATCAGAAATGGCGCGAAGGTCCTATGACTATGATATGGAAGTGGAAGGCTTTGAGAAATATGTGGAAGATGCAATCTATCACAAGGAAAATTATGACAGGAAACTTGGAGACCTACTAGATTATTATGGTATCCAAAGCGAGGCTGAAATTCTCAGTGGGAGTATCCTTAAATATTCAAAATCTTTTAACAAGAGAAAAGATGCAGAAGCAATTTCAGTGGCTGTGAGGTCCTTGAGAAAAGAAGCTCGATCCTGGTTCATTGAAAATGACAATGATGTTTATGCTAAAGCATCAGCTTGGTATCATGTGACTTATCACCCTGATTATGTTGGATACTATAATGATGGCTTAAAGAGGGATCATTATCTGAGTTTTGCGTGGTGTGTTTATGACAAGCTTATTCATATCAAGAGAGAAAGACAGAGTCTACGAAAGATATTAGACCTCTCTTCTCTGGAAAACAAGTTCAGCGGCATAACTATATAGCTTGACTCAAGATGTAGCTCGTGCGAAGTAAAATTGTATATAGTTTGGCTCATGATGCATTATGCTTGTTTGTAACAAGCAGAACTGTGCCCTCTGTTGTCCCTTTGGTTTTTAGTTCGGCGTCTGTGTGACTATTATCTGAATAAATTCTTAGCAATCTGTGTGAATATTGAGGCTTGCGCCTCAGGGCCCGTGCAAGTTTTATAAATTTGGCGAAAGGTTCCAATGGCATTACTTGAAGGGATGCCTTCCTTGTTTTGTTAAAAAAACCTATGTTGCATAGTGGGGTGATATTTGAATCATTAGGTGAAGTAGCTAGATGAATCCCAAGTAGCTGATCATAAATGGCTGAGGCAGGCCAGCTAGCTTACTCAGATGTTGTGCTGGCGAGAGTGACCTTTTATCTACTTGTAAGTTTAGCGTTGGAAACGGCAAAAAGATCCTATGAATTCGGCATGAAAATGGATGGCTTTGAACAGTACAGATTATGAAATCTGTGACAAGGAAGATACCCAGGAAACTTGAAGATGTCCTCGATTATCGTGGCATTGAAAGTGAGGCTGATATACTCAGAGGGAGTATCATAATTTATTCGAGGTCTTTTAACTAGAGAAAATATGCGGACTTAATCACAATGGCTCAAGGTCCTTGAGAAAAGAATCTGGATCCTTGTTCAGCTAAAATGATGATATGTATGCGTAAACATCAGCTTGGTTCCATGCAACTGATCCCATGTTTTTGTTGGATACCCTAACCATGGGTTAAATAGGGATCATTAACTCAGCTTTGCATGGTGTATTTATGATATGCTTATTCCCAATTCCCATCAAGTGAGAAAGGCAGCAGATTCTACAAAAGATGTCATATCAGCTCCGCAAAATAATGATATAGCCACACTCTTGATTCTAGTTCGGAAGAGTTACAATTAGGCTTGTGGCCGCCTTGAAGTTCTCAGTTTGGTAGTTATGCAACTTTTATCTGAAGAAATTTTAGCTATCTGCGTGAATATTAAGGCATGCAACTCAGGATCGGCACAGGCATAAGTTTTTTATACTGGAAAATGGTTTCCAAGGTATAACTTGATAAAATGGTTTCCTTATTATGTTTTTAAGAAGATATGTGTTGCATAGTGAGGTCATGTTTAACATGGATGGCCATTCTTGTACCAAAAGGTTCCATGGTCCTGAGCCTTCATCAGATAATGCGCCTGCATAAGGTAAGTCCGTCTCCAATGGAGACTTGGCTGATCTCCACACGTGAATCAGAAGCCAGGTGCAGATTAAGCTCCTTAACAGCATTTGTCATTGTTTTGAATGGTTCCTCTAGCTTGCATTCTTCATCAGCAACGTAGCCAAACCAAAGTGTGTTATCATAAGCAATGACTCCTCCCATTCGCACCATTTCAATGACTTTTTCATGGTATTGCAGGTACCTTTCCTTGTCTGCATCTACGAAAACGAAGTCAAAAGGCTCGATTTTACCCGTGCGTACCTGCAAGAATTCTCAAATCAAACCCACATACAACAATTAAGAATCGGTATTTCAAAATAGTTCGGGTATGCATAGTTCTATACATCAGCTAGTATCCCATCGAGGGCTGTAAGGGCATCTGAGTGGATGAAATTGATCTTATGTTCCACAGCTGCATTCTTTAAGAAGGGCAATCCGACTTCATAGTCTTCCAAACTGATGTCAATTGCTGTAATCTGCATTCAAAACATTTTTTCTCAGATATCCATCCAAAATGAGGTCAGGATATCTCCAAAAGATAATTGGCATGCGTTATGTATGCTCTTAAATTCAGCCTTGGGTGGGTGACCTGGCCGTCATCAGGCAATGCCAATGCCGTGGTTAGCAGAGAATAACCGGTAAAAACTCCTACTTCCAGGGTTCTCTTTGCATTCATAATTTTGAGCAACATGGACAAGAATTGCCCCTCGTCTACTGGTACATTGAGTAATGACCTAACACATGTCAAATATTTATATCAGTTTAGAACTGGATGTGAGCATATGATGATCGAGAAAGAGTGTGGGACTTACCATTTGCCAAGTTTCTCGTAAGTGGCTTCTCGAAGGCCTTTCAGCTGCTCATGCTCTCTAGGGAAAGAGCTGGTATTCAGGATGTACTAAAAATTATTAATCAGAAAGGTCAGTACATTGAAATCATAAAAATCAGATTATGGAAAACTGAGCTAATGTTTTCTAACATCTAGAAGTTTTTCGCTCTGAAGGATGGTTCTGGCTTCAATTGTAGATTTACTTCCATTGTTTAGTGCAGACATTGTGGCTGTTAGAAATGGTTTGTTCTGTGAATTCCAAGTAGCTGATCGATCTTATATAGCCGTAAATAGAGCTAGTCGATTCAGATGATGATGCAAGTGACGATGACCTTTCACACGATGTTAGGTTCTACTTCAGCTACCAACTAGTTGGTACTATTTTGTTCGTATGTAGTACTAGTTTTTTGTCTGTTTTATAATGTCACCTTGTGTTAGTTGCTAATTTTTTTTGGAGATTTGACTCTCCGCTGCCCAATGAAGAACACTTAATAGTTAGTGGTAAGCCTACAAGGCTAATTATTTAGAATAAATGAGGCTAAACTGTCAAACTATCATATACTAATGAGTTTTGCTTGGAAATTGTTTTGTCGTCGTGTGTACTAAACTATGATAATGTTTCAGCACTTTTCTATTGGTATTTGAAGCATATATGTACATTTTGTTTTGCTGATTATCGAATTCCATGTTGATGCAAATCATACTCTGGAAGATCAGACGTCATCTTGAAGAATGGCTTAGGCAATTATGCATTTCTTCGGAATGTACATGATGGTTGTGGCTGGCAAACATAAAACTCCATCAATAGTTAAACTACACGAATGCATTTCATTTTGAGAAAGATCTGACACGCATCCAACATCGGATATATCAACAATAATACAATAAACTTGAGGAAGATAATGATATCATCATCAAACAGCAGCCATCTGCATTGATTGAGCTAGAAGCACACAACAAAGTACATTGATGGACACATTGTTAGAAACTTCAGTTAAGAAGATACCCCTCTTTGCAGCAATAGAAGAGAGGTCCAAGTGTACAATCATTTTGATACCTATAAAAAACAAGCTCTGCTCTTTATGACATTCAGTTAGGCACTGCTAGAGACGTTTATCCAGCAAGCAATCCTGCATAATCATGGGGACTCTGATTGCACTCATTTCAGTAATTTAAAAGTCAAGCGTGCATTATTGCGTCTGAATGCATTATTCGCCAGGGGATCCTATCTCCCCTTACCTGTTCATTACTGCGTCTGAATGGATATCTACTGCACTTAACTCTCTAATGGATCAATGCATTATTCAAGGAGTCCGTATCAGCAACTCTGCACCTGCTATTAACCATCTGCTTTTCGCAGATGATAGTCTTGTGTTTCTCCGTGCAGACTTGGCTGAAGTACAAGCAGTGAAAGATACTCTGCAGTGAAAGATACTCTGCAGCTATATGAGTCCTTATCGGGTCAGATTATCAACTACGACAAATCAGAATTAGTTTGGAGCCGAATGTCAGTCATTACATCAAAAGTGAAGCATGTCGTATTTTAGGTGTAACCTCAGTGGAGAAACATTTTAAATATTTTGGCTTGCCTATGGACGTTGGCCTAAACAAGAAGCTGGTCTTTGGATCTCTAGAGGATTGGGTCGATAAGAGGGTGCGAGATTGGAAAATGAATCTTCTATCTAGCGCAGGCAAAGAGATTTTAATCAAATCTGTCGGTCAAGCTATCCCTGTATATGCAATGCAGGGCTACAAGCTCCCCCGAACTATCTGCGATCGAATACAAAAAACCCTATTAAACTTCTGGTGGTCTTCAAGAAAGGATTCTAAAGCTATACATTAGGTTGCCAAGTCAGTGCTGATGAAAGAGAAGAGATTGGGGGTCATGGGGTTTAGAAATCTTGAAGCTTTTAATGATGCACTGCTTCTTAAGCAGTCATGGTGGCTTCTTACCAAGCCAGACTCCCTCTTAAGCAAAATTTATAAGGCTCGCTACTTCCCTCAATGCGACTTCCTGGACGCGGGTGCTAGTTACCGCCCTTCTCACGCTTGGAGGGGAATCTCGAAGATAAAGCACTTTCTAGGTGATGGGTTAGTCCAGCGGACAGCAAACAACAACATATCCTGGGGCTTGACAAGTTCAGGAGAGTTTACCACGAAATCGGCATACTTATTGATCCATTCAGGACTGCGGGCTGGGAATGGTGGCACCTCAAACACCTCTGGAGTTGACAGATTCTGGAAAATATTGTGGACTCTTAAACTCCCAGGTAAGATTAAGGTAATGATTTGGCGGTTATATCATAACGCGCTCCCGGACGTTGTTAACCTTGCGAGAAGAAAGTGTGCAATATATACTGTATGTGTTTTCTGTGGTTTTAAAATGGAATCTCCTATTCACTTGTTCACTGGTTGTTGATATATTAAAGCTATTGCGGAGAAGCTGGGACTGCCTGAGTCTATATTTCACCACAATCATCGTTCGACGGCAGATTGGTTGTAAACATGTTTTAATATATGCTCCAAAGCAGACTTTCGAAAGCTGGCCTGCCTGATTTGGGTTATTTGGGGCTGTCGTAACTCTATCAGACACGGTGATCCATCTCTTTGTGTCGAAAAGGCATGGTGGAAGGTCTCCTCGGTCATATACCAATGTGATACTCAGCTATGTCATAGCTACTGGCAGTATCAGAAATCGCAAACTTCGTCTATTATCTACTGTGATGGCTCTTGGGTCAGCTCTGGTAGTATTGGTTTTGCTGCCATATGGATATCTGAAGGTATCTTGCAATCAGTCAATCTAGGATGGGAGGCCTCAACTCATTGTTCTAAGGATGCGGAGGGCATTGCTTTATTGGCTGGAATGCGGATGGCGATGAAGTTGAATCTGTCCGAGATGGTTTTTTTCTCAGACTCGATGGAAATTGTGCTTGCAACTACAATGGGCTACCTAAGTGTTGGCAGCGACGGGGGGTTGGCTTCAGAACTGCATGGCCGGGTTTAAAGGCCATCCTGGTTGGAGTATTGAGCATATTAGTAGAGAAGACAACTCCTTAGCCGACAAGCTTGCTGTTCATGCAAGGATTGCCAGAGTCTCCTGGTCCTCGGTGATTTCATTGCCTCTTTTCGTGTCCAGGTTTATGGAGGTCTGAGTTTGGCTGTTACCTGTGTTTTTGTCTGCCATTATGGCATTTTTCAATAAAAAAAAGTCAAGCGTGCAGCTACAACTATATTAATTTATTGGGTTTATTATCAAGAACCACCCATATAATATGAGGTTTTTCCGAAAACCACCCAAATAAAAGAACATTACCAAGAACCACCCATATAATATGAGATTTTTCTGAAAACCACTCAAATAAAATAACCTTACCAAGAACCACCCATATAATCATTCCGTTATCTTTCGAACCACCCAAATCTAACACCGTTAATAAAAATTAATAATATCATTTTTTTTAAAAATAATAATTTTTAGAAATAAATATTTTTAGAAATAAATAATATTTATATTGAAAATTAAATAAATATGTTTAAAATAAATATTTTTAGAATAAATATTTTTAGAAAAAATAATTTCAATTTTTTTTAAAGAAAACTCTTGAATACTTAGATAATTGAAAACAAAAAACTCAAACAATTTTAAAATATTGATAAAGGTACTAACAATTTTCTTTCAACAACCCAAATTAAAAATTAATACTTTGATTATACTTTCTACTATTAGGCTCTTAATTTTATTTACAAAATAAGTAAAATTTGATAGTCTATGTATAAATAAATAATTCTTTCATGAAATCTTAAATCTTTTAGCCCATGAAAACCAAAACCCCTCAAACTTCATCAAAACCGTTTAATTTTCAATATACATATTATTGTTTTAAAATTGTTCGGCATTTTTTTGTTTTCGATTATCTAAATATTCAAGAGTTTACTTTTAATTTTTTTCTTCTATTTTTTTTATTTTTATACTCTGTATTTGAGAAATATTATTTTGTTTTTTTAATCATTTTCCTGATATTTTTGTATTTTTATGAATTTTCTACTAATATTCAGAATATATATTATTATATAAATTTTAAATATTATTTTATTTATATTTGTTAACGGTGTTAGATTTGGGTGGTTCGAAAGATAACAGAACGATTATATGGGTGGTTCTTGATAAGGTTTTTTTATTTGGGTGGTTTTCAGAAGAATCTCATATTATATGGGTGGTTCTTGGTAAGATTCCTTTATTTGGTTGGTTTTCGGAAAAACCTCATATTATATGGGTGGTTCTTGATATTAAACCTTAATTTATTCTCTAAATTCAGCATAAATATGACATTACGTAAACTACAAGGACTGAATCGAAAATAAGACGAACACAAGGCGAAGATTGAAGAAAGATCAACACTTGCCGGAGAAGACAAACGGCGCTTAAGTGGATTGTTTTGGCATACGTCGTTGCTATCTTTCTGACGCTACCATCCTCCGTAGTTATCGAATCTAAGATCGTTTCGCTTGTATCGCTCGTACTTCAGTCGGCGATGTCCATCGTGCCGTTCGTTGGATTCCTGCTTCTAGGCCAATTCATCGTTCGGTACGAGTTTGTGTTTGATTTTGAAGCTTCTTTTATGTAGTTGGATTTGCGTTTATTGGTTGATTTGTTAGATTTGAATTGGAAGAACGAGCACCGGTTGGCGTGTACGGCTGCTAAGAGAGTTCGATATGAGAAAGCTGTAAGTCTTCTTTATTGAATGTTTTTGCATTTTTTTGTTGATATGTGTCTGACTGATCTGATTCAGTTAGTATGCACGCGTTCTAGCAATTCGTAAAATTGGAAGATGTTTTTTTAGGTATAATTTGATGAGATGGATTCCTTATTTTGTTTTAGAAAAAGAAATACATAGTTGGGGGTTATGTTTGACATGGATGGCCATTCTTGTACCAACAAGTTCCGTGGTCCTGAGCTTCCATTAGATAATGCGCCTGCACAAGGTAAGTCCATCTCCAATGGAGATTTGGCTGATCTCTACACGTGGGTCAGAAGCCAGGTGCAGATTGAGCTCCTTAACAGCATTTGTCATTGTTTTGAATGGTTCCTCTAACTTGCATTCTTCATCAGCAACGTAGCCAAACCAAAGTGTGTTATCATAAGCAATGACTCCTCCAGTTCGCACCATTTCAATGACTTTTTCATGGTATTGCAGGTACCTTTCCTTGTCTGCATCCACGAATACAAAGTCAAAAGGTTCGATTTTACCCGTGCGTACCTGCAACAAGTCTCAAATCAAACCCACATACAACAATTATGGATCAGCATTTCTAAATAGTTGGGGTAAGAATATATCTATACGTCAGCTAAAAGCTCATCGAGGGCTGTAAGGGCATCTGAGTGGATGAAATTGATCTTATGTTCCACATTTGCATTCTTGATGAAGGGAAGTCCGACTTCATAGTCTTCCAAGCTGATGTCAATTGCTGTAATCTGCATTCAAAACGTTTTTTCTCAGTTATCCATCCAAAATGATGTCAGGATATCTCCAAAAGAAAATTGGCATGCACTGTGTATGCTCTTAAATTCAGCTATAGATGACCTGGCCGTCATCAGGCAATGCCAATGCCGTGGTTAGCAGAGAATAACCGGTAAAAACTCCGACTTCCAAGGTTCTCTTTGCATTCATAATTTTGAGCAACATGGACAAGAATTGCCCCTCATCTACTGGTACATTGAGTAATGACCTATCGCACGTCAAATACTTATATCAGTTTAGAACTCAATGTGACTATTTGGTGATCAAGAAATTGTGTCGGACTTGCATACCACTTGCCAAGTTTCTTGTACATGGCTTCTCGAAGGCCTTTGAGCTGCTCATGCTCTCTAGGGAAAGCACTGGTGTTCAGGATATACTGAAAATCATAAATCAGAAAGGTCAATATATATAAGGGATATAAGTTGAAAGCAAAAAAATCAGATTATGAAAAAATGAGCTTAATGTTTGCTCACATCTAGAAGTTTTTCGCTCTGTAGGATGGGTCTGGCTTCGATTGTAGGTTTACTCACGTTGATTAGTGCAGACATTGTGGCTTGTAATAGAGGGTATGATGTTGTGGGAAATCTCAAGTAGCTGATTGACTTATATAGCCGTAGAATAGAGCTAGTCGATTCAGAAAAGGGTGCAGCTGAGGATGACCTTTTATCTACTGGTAAGATCATTTATTAAGTACTTCTCCAGCTACCAACCTAGTTGGTACTAATTTAAACATTTGTTCGTAGTTTTTTGTGCACTCTTGATTGTATTAAATGTCACCTTGTATTTATTGCTAATTATATTTCTGAAGATTTGACTCGATAAGTTATGGCTGCGCAATGAAGATTATTTAATAGTTAGTGGCAAGCTTACAAGGCTAATTATATTGAATGATGAGGCTTAAGTGTGAAACTATCATAAAATATTAGATTATGGCTGTCGTTGAGTAAGAACCTACTATGATAATGTTGACACTTTTTCTATTGGTATTTGAGAAAGTATTTATTTCACTTTGCAGATTATCGAAGGACATGTTGATATATAGATCTATATATCAGATTCTAGAAGATTAGACGTCTTCTTTACCAATGCCAAGGCAATTATGCAGGGGACACCAATTAAAATACACCACCAGCACCATCCTAGTTTTACCTTAAAAAAATTCTTGTTTTGTTTTCTTCAGAAATTACATGATGATAGTGGATGTACATGATGGTGGCCTTTCGACTCCAATGCCATATGCTTAAGTAAACCTGAGACAGTCTGAGATACAAAAGGGACAAACAACTGGTTACTGAGTTGAGCCGCAGTTGTGTGAATAGAGGGCCATTCTGGTACTATTCATTTTTGGTTGTTGCTGTAAGATCTAAAATTGCAATGGAGGATGTTGGAATGTGATCTGACTCAGGGCCACTGCAGATACAAACATTAAGTGGCTGCATCGGCAACCAAAAACCTTATTAAAACATCAATTGGGAGGAAGTGAATATTTCAAGCATGACAGTGGAATATATGGGTGAAGAGAATACAACCTCAAACATAAAAAACAAGTATGCAGCTCTGTGTAGTCAATGCATAACATCTATTTTCTCTCTAAATTAAGTTGTAATTATGCCATTTCATACTACAAGGAATGAATTGAAAAGAAGATGAATCTTGGTAGAAGTTGTCAATTGAGTTTGTTTTTTGTTGCTGGATTTGTATTTGATAGGTTGATGTGGAGTGGTTGTAATGAGCACCGGTTGGCTTGTGATCTGAGGTTTGTACAGCTGCTAAGAGAGATCGATATGATAAAGCTGTAAGTTTTTTTGTTCAAATTTTTCTCAGATAAGTTTGGATTGTTGAAATGTGTCTCATCTGATTTCTTTAGCGGGTATGAATATGCTACTTATGCTGCCATCTGATCCTGTAATGGTTAATCAGTCCCTAAATGATCGCCTGAACTTGCATGCACATAAATGCAGATCTATAAAGCCCAGAGGAATGCCATTGTCATTCTCTGTGCTTCAGCTGCACTGCTATACTGGTGCGTCGTATACTGGGTTGCGCGACTGCTCACTTCTCCTGCTCTTCATGCTTCTAATAAGCTTTCTTTCCTGATGCAGTTGTATATTCAGCATCACCAGATACTACAAGCAGCTGCATAATCTTCAGACAGTAGAATAAAAGGTTAAAAGGAGTAGCCTCTCTGTAGAAACTCTTACGAATACATAATGGCATAATGCAGATTTCTGCCTGACTTCAGTTCAAATTTTAAAGTTGTATAATCCGTGTTATCTGATCTGATCGGGTGAGTAGAAACTAAGAAAAAATGTTTAGTCTGCCTTCTTTGAAGTTTCAGTTTCTTGTATTCTATCGTCGGTAAAAAAAAATTTGTCAAAAAGTACACTCTGTAGCTTCAACAGTATAAGTGGGCCCTTAGCGGTTTTGAAGCCTAACACAAGAGCCAGTTCAAGATTTTAAAAGCAATTCACTACACAATTCAAGTAAGCTACATCAATTGAAAATAGAATAACGGATACGTGTTTATTTCACGACTAAAGCTCAGCCATTACATGAAATTTCCTTCTCGAACCGTATTCATTCAGTTTGGCTTTATATTTAGCAACACGGTCATAGCAGAATGTATACCCTGACATAGCTCGGTGGCTAATGAAAACCGTTCCGGATAGCTGTGAATATATCTCACGCCACAACGAAAACAAAATGCTGTAATCATGTTCACGTAAATTCAAGAACCCATAATGGAAAGTATACAATCAGGTGTTGGAAGCCGAACTACAACAAATTAATTAACCTGAGGTCTCACTATCTGAACCGGTTCTGATGATAAATATGCCCAGCAATTTAGTTCAACTTTTGAAGCCATCTACGACTTCAACCAGTGATAATACCTGCTAGCACGTCACTCTTACCTCTGGCAAAAATGGTGTAAACTAGACGGATAGCATCAAGCCACCCATCCAAGGACTCCCATGAGTCTGCTACCTGAGAATTGTTAGGCAAACGTAATTTAGTTTAATAATTCCAATCTCATAGATCGAAAATGTTTAATACTCATTTGGCCGTCCGCCCGTATGCTGATCAAGGAAATGCAAATATACACTATAAGGTCTAATGGTCTATTCTGCTTCGTTAATTAAAAGACGGACTCACCAAGTAAACTGGACCATGAACTGTGTCAATGCACAATCCAGCACCAGGAGGTAATGTGAGATCGGCACAGGCGGATACAGAGATGATATCTGGAATCTCAACCCTGATTACTGATTTGTCGCCTGCCTGTTCTGTAGGCCTGCTAGAGAGGCTTTGTCTTTGCCTTTGGTCAACCTTTGGGAACTGAAACAACCACATAGGATATTGTTATAAAATGAGATTGAAAGTAATGAAGGATCAACCACGTATCACTGTTGACAAGTAATAAATTCAAATTCACTAGTAGCTTAATGAACATGTTAATGCATTTTATCTCAAGTTGGCACCTAACACACAGAAGTTACTCAGCCTAGAACGAAATAAAGAACAATCACATCCGACCCCCCAGTTTGTGCAATGGCTACAGCTTGATAAAACAATGTTCACTCTGTGCATCCTACCTGTTGTAGGACTTCGTGGTTTAAGAAAAAATCTGAGCGCTTCCATTCACTGTGAGGTGCAATAGGTTTACCAGGAGGTGGGGCTATCAGGTATCCAATTTTTAGATTTGGCAACGGCAGCTGACAGGAAAAGTTGCAATGTGTAAAATGACCATGAAAAGAGAACGCGGTACCACAACTTTGTCAATCTTATGCATTTATACATACTAATAGAATGAAAATATAAGAAATTACAAGCTGAACTCACCATAGACCTTACTAACCGCAAGGCACTGCGGTAAACCTGCAGAAACAGAAAAAAATTCAAGGTATATGCACTACCACGAGGAAGAGAAAAAGTGAATTATTAGACCGTATCCAGAAGAAAAAACTAGGCGGGGTTCGGGTGCGACAAAGAGCTCAGTGGATGTCTATAGCAATATGCATGATCATAAAGAGAAGTGGAAATGTGAAATTTTTAATGACAGTATCTATCCATAAAAGTAGGCGGGTCTTTGGAATATACATGGGCAGTGGGTATATAAGAAGATCAGTGTTTCATCCAGTAAATAAGTAATGTTACTGCAATTGATTTCTTAGCATTTTATGGTGAGAAATCCTAAACTAAAATATTGATGGTGCGTCTAGTAAATTATACCCCATCTACTGTGTGCGATGAAACATTAACTGGATAAGAAAGTGTGATTTTTAGTGTCCCACATACTTTCATACTATGCCCAAAATGAATATTTACCGAGTAGTTTGGTTTCAGTGCATGAGCAGCTGCAATGTATATAGCAGATTGACTGTACAATTCGCCCTCAAGAACATCTTTTGCATGGCTTGGTTCCCCTGTTCTCGATGTGTCTTCAGCTAAGCCATACTACAGATTTATATTATATCATAATGATTAATGTGAGTATGGTGGAAAGTGGCCATAACAGACGTCAAGGACTAGGCAAATGCAAACAAAAGACTTTCTTAGGAGTACTGCTGTCATTGATGAATAAGTTTCAATACTAACCAGAACTGTGCCAAGATTGTAAATTGCTCGATGGAAATCAAACTGCAACTGTATCGCAGACCGGAACTGCAGAATAATCCACAATGTGTAAAAATAGTAAACAAGTTTATTCAATGGCTCCCTCTGACCTTACTGAATAGTAAAAATAAAAAGTGCACGCCTTCATAAATTAATGTGAATTCTCTGTACGTGTGCCTTCATATATTACTGTAAATTCTGTGTACAATAACACTACAAACCTTGCTAATAGCCCTTCTCACTATTGTTTGCTTTTCTCGTACTGGAACAATAGCACTAAGTTCCTGGTAATCAGATGAGACATTAGATATTATAAAGGAAAGGACAAATAGGAAAACGAAAAAAGTGAGGTAAGATTGTTGGTTTAGCTCACCATGCTCACAAATATGTATATTAATGTCTATTTAGAGTTTGCAAGCAAAATATGTTGGTATGCTATACCTGTAGAGCAAGCCCCCAGTTGTTAAGTGCCTGCAATTTGTTACAGCAATGTAATAAGCTAAAACTGCTCCATGAGACATAAGCAGCTAATTCTTCAGCAATAAAACACTGTATACCTGAGGGCTGTTCCAGTTGAGTTGAACAGCTTTTTCATAATTGTTGGTTGCCTGCAAAAGTTTAATATACGTGAACAATTGTAGCGTCTAGAAAGCAAGGAACAAACCCAGTAATATAAGACAAGTTCAACCATGGGCCTTAACGGTTAGTGAGATGATCATTTCTCCATGTACATTACCATAACAATATGTAGCATTGACTATAGTGATTCAAAAGCATGTCAAGAGTAAGGAAATGAGAAGGGTAGGAAGCCATATCAAATTTAACCTGCTTCCATAATTCTTCAGCCTCCTTGGTCCTGCCTCGCATTTTTGCTCGGTCTGATATTGCTATTGCCCAATTATAATATGCCTGACCAATTTCACAATATAAGTATATGATCGCTATGCAGACGCACATAAGTGGTTTATTTAATTTTGTCAAAACAAAAAGGTAAACAAAACCCCTATACTGAATGCAGGTCTACCGCTACTGTTATATATCCATTTTTCATTTACAAGACCAGGGGTAAATAAAATAAAAACAAAATAAGGGTAAAAAAATAACGTGAAACAAAAAACTTGAGCAATCATATGCACTGATGCATACACACAAAATGTTCATTTACAAGATAGAGTCAGTACTTACATCATGAAGTGTAGGGCACAAGCACGTGGCTTCATCATACTTCTTGCAAGCCTCTTCTAATAGAGCATCTTTGGAGGGTGAAGTAGAATCAGGAGCGACATTATCAGCACTTTCCTATATGTCAAATGCAGTTAACCCAGATACAACTTGATGAGAACCATCATTAAATTTCAGACCGCAAAAGCTTAATGCCCTCAAAACAAAGTTTGACAAAACTATATCAAATCTTTTGTCTTCCGTTCAATTAGTTCCAGTGAGTGTCCGTCAGAATATGAAATATGCACCACAATGAAGGGCTCATACTGTGAAAAGTTATTTAATTTGAGAACGTTATTATAGCCGTATCATTTTCATAATGATGCCAATTGTTCACTCGACCAGATTTAAACTTTATTAGATAAAATGGTTAGGGTACCAGTATCCAAGTTTCCTTATGAGCAGAAAAATCCAAACAAACGCAAAATCTGTGACAATTTGTCACTTATCTCACTATTTTAATAGACACTCATACCATACATTGGGGAAGTCAGGGCAAAAATGAAGACGATTTTGAGGAAGGAAAAGAAAACTTGGGATGTCTGTACGGTGATTGAACAGACAAAAAGAAATAGAGAGTTTGGAATCAGACCTGGAGAACCAAGGCCCAGTTATACAGTGCATCATAATCATCGGGATTTCTCTCTATTGCACTAGCATACCTACAAAATAACAAATACATTAAGTCAAACTAGCGACCAATCTTAAAAAAGATGATGCAAGGACTATTGAGAACTAGCATACCTTTTAGCAGCAAATGTAAGAATACGTTGCCGAGACCGACCCTCCTCGTCCACACCTTTGACACTATTGATCAGATCCATAGCAATATCATTTTGCGCACTGTAGCGAGCTTGCCCGGAATTTTGACTGAAGCAAATGTATTAAACACTACAGAAATCAATAAATAGCTATACAAATCTCAGCTATCTAAAGACTAAAACCATCATTCCCCAATTCAGCTGAACTAAACAAAGTCACAATTCCAACAAGAATCATATCAAATATTTACTGGCTAACAACACATATTCAGATGAAAGCATTATAATTACACAAATTACTAAGGAATTTATGTAACCTGTACGGAGTGATTGCCTCAGAATTCCCACTAGGTCTCAACTCTCCATCACCAGAATCCCCTTCCTTCAACTCGGTAAGCAACTCTCTCATCGTAAACATCCGATTCCCCTCATCCTTCTTCAACTCCGGCTGCATCGACTGCTGGGGCGAATCACTTGAATCTTCAAAAACATCCGATCGAATCTCACCTTCATTCACCTCTTCCGTCTTGAGATCCGCCACTTGCACAGCTTCCACCTCAGAATCCAACTTCGTATCAGTCTCCGTATTCAATTTCGGTTCGGAATCGGACGATTCAACAGCCTGAGGCGACGATTCGTCCTCTTTGAGCACTTCATCCGCTGCTATCACTGAATCGATGACTGTGTCGGACATTGTACGAGTTCGAGTCCGGTGATCGGTAACGATCGAGTTTTCGGCGAGCGGATTGATCGTGTAGAGATCGGATTCCGAGAAGAAAAATGTGAAAATAATTTAGCTGCTGAAGGTTCGAACCGAAGACCGATCCGCGAGCCGCGACGACTAAAGAGATGAGTTTTTGTTTATTGTAGTTTACTCCTTGTACTACTTAGATCTGACATTTGTGCCTATTCTTCCAGGAGGCCTTTATTGGGTTGGCCTTTTTATCTCGAAACAGCCCATAAAAAAAGAGGCCCAATTTTGCAACTACCAAGCAAGCTACTGATGGATCGTTAAGAATTTGAGTTCAACAAGGACAGTTCGATTTCTGAATGCCTTGAGACATTGAATTCGTACTAAATTGATAGATGAGTGAATTGATGAATGCCCAATTTCCTAACAATACTAAGTTAAGCTAAGCACGTAATTAGGATTAAAGGCCTAATATATTAGAGTCACTAAAAGCTTTAAGTGCACCATGTGTTCTTTAGATTCATATAATTAATGTAGTTGAAACTAATTATACCAACCGTTCTAAAATTCTTGACAATCAAGTTAGGCCATCTCCTTCCACCTATCATGCAGGGAAATGTTACTAAACTACCCTTAAACCTTCTTCTTAAATTCTGTTCCACCACTTCCGATTAACCTCATCGGTCAAATATTGTATATTTCAACTCTAGTCCTCATTCCATTCTCAGCAGCCAAAGCCATGTCTTCTCTCGTCCAGGCAAATCAGCGCGAAGGTGCAGAGATCGTCTGCGGTGCTGAAGCTTGCTACGCCCATTCGACAGCCATGCTAGAGGAACTAGGGTTCCCTAAGGGAGTCCTACCGCTCAAGGACCTTGAAGAATGTGGTCTAGTGAGAGAAACTGGCTACTCGTGGATGAAACTTAAGGCTCCATACCAGCATTACTTTGAAGGGACGAAGACTCTTGTCAGCTATGACATTGAAGTGACATGTTACGTTGAGAAATGTAAGATGAAGAAGTTGACTGGGATTAAAAGTAAACAGATGTTCATGTGGGTGCCAATCGTTGAGATGAGCATGGAGGACACTTGTAGTCAGAAGATATACTTTAAAACTCCGATGGGAATAGGAAAATCTTTTCCGGTAACTGCATTTATGACCGCAGAGGAGAAGAGCACGTACTTGGATAACATGAACAGAAACTAAGCTGAAAGTTGATGTTATTGGTTGCTTCAAATGTTTTTAATGTTGCATGTTCCTAAAATCGTGCAGGCATGTTTGAAGTTAATTTGTTGCAGGAGTTAGCAAGTTACAAATCAGCGTGACTTGTGCTACATATTTGGTAAACTAATTATATGGTTCTTGTCAAAATTAGTACTTTACACCGTTTGGTCAAGTCTTGGCCTCTACGTACGAAAAATGTCCGTTCATAATTTGTATGTGCTTTGAGCAGTTAACAATAACAGTTGGTATGCGCGAATAAATATCAGTCGTCGTACGGATACGAACCATTTATCTATAACCTCCATCCCATCTTAATTGTTTACTAAACTTATGCATGTTGACAAATAGAAAAGTTCTATGGAAACTTCAGGTTGCCCAGTGCTCCATTATGGTAGTTGAATAAGTTAACAACATTTAAACAAGCACCTAGCCACCGTCCATATATAGTCACATGGAGTAAGTAGTAATCGAAGCTAGTGCAACGTGTACAACTAAACAATAGATGTTTACGGACAAGAATCAGCAGCCTATGGCATGTGGGAGGACAAACCATGACATGCTTTCACGTGTTAAACTCATTTCAAGAACTAACAAACATGTAAATCTGCATTTAGCGCTGCGCCCTATTCTCAGTGGCAGAGTGACTCACGAGTGTGTAGATGGTAACATCAAGATAGAGTTAGATTGATAGGATATTGAGATTTTTGTGATAGGCGGGATGGACACGCATACATTGAATAATAATGCAACACTTATCTCCCACAAGGATGGAGGAGTAGTACAAACACTTGACAACAAATTTCTCATGATCTACTTAGCTTTATTTTGTGGTGGGGCTGGTGTTGTTTGCCCCAGTCTTTTCGTCGGCAGCGATGCTTTATGCATGTGAACTGGGATAGTGCAAAACGACGACGCTGGGTTTCATACACCACATGCATGATCGACCAATCTGAGATAATAACTACATGGCCTACTAATGACGTCTGGTAGTGAAAGTGATTATTTAGGTATGGCAGTCCATGCTGCATCTGGAGCTTTGTGGTTAGAGCGAGAGAGACTAGCTAGCTATGAGGTTAACGGAGGAGTGTCACGTGGGCTTATTTAGCATCCTTGGCTTATTGTTTCTGTTTACATTTGAAACACGTTTTGAGAGGACATGATTAGGCAAAGCACTACAACGTTAGGTTAGTCCAAACACGTGAAAGGGGGCCTTGAGATGTGGTCTTTCAGTGGGTTTAAACGGCTCACACGTAGTGAATGTGAGTTAAAGGCAAGTGTGTGATCGCAACCCACCGCTCCCTCGTGGTGAATATATTACCGACCAAGTGGCGAATCTTAAGATTAAAATTAATTATTAATTAAATTGGATGGTTGAATTTGTTAAAATTTGAATAATTTAGATTTAACGATTATTTTAAATTCAAATTCACATGCGTTAAACTATTAATATTGTATCTCACCATTTTATAAATAATTATTTGTCTTCTTTAAATTCTGGCTATTCTCATCCTAGTAACTAAAAACTTTGACAATATTAATCGGGCCGCTTACGTTGCGTTTCCTATCTCATTGGAAAATGCTTTGAATATTCCAAATACAGCTGAGCGCACAAAACACATGCAAATTCCAATTTGGATCCTCGTGCCGTACTATATATTTCAATCGAATTAACGTCACCACATACCACATTCAACTCTATCAAAAAACGACTGAATGTAAGTAAAAGTTGGTGACCAGATTCATATACATTCCAAATTTTGTTTACCTTAACGTCCACATTCACCGTATCTGATTAGTAATTTCTCTCTTTTTAATCACATATTTCCTAACTTGTTAATAACATATCTTCTCGATTTTTTCAACGTATTTGTACACAGAGTTACGATCGAGAGATATTATATTTCGTAAGTCAGAAAGGACTAAATTATAATCGTTGATGATATAAAATTATTTTTTATTTTAGAAGGTGCTGTCCGAAAATATATCAACTTAAATCATTGCAATAAATCATTTACATTGAGAAAAATCCCTCCACGTAAACCCCTCGTCACCATTCTCATCAGTCCCTTATAAATACCACCGCATCAACTTCCAACCTCTCCATCACTCCCTACCTAAATCGACCCCAATCCTCAGCATAACATGGCCTTCATCGACACCGCCGCCAACAACAACAACAACTTCATGGCATCGAAGAAACCCTCAGCAGTTCAGCTATGGGACGATCCAGCTGCCTCCATAGCCAACGCGCGTCACGAGTTCGGCGAGCACGGCGGGGTCAACATGTCAATAGAAGCCTCAGCGACTTTCACAGTGATGGAGCCTGAAACCATGCACCGCATGTTTTCAGGTGAACTTGGTCCCGATCGAGACTTCTTCATCTACAGCCGACACTTCAACCCTACTGTCCTCAACCTCAGCCGACACATCGCCGCAATGGAAGGCACTGAAGCCGCTTATTGCACCGCTAGTGGCATGTCCGCTATATCCTCAGTCATTCTCCAGCTCTGTGCCACCGGTGGACACATTGTCGCATCTCAAGAACTCTACGGCGGGACACACGCGCTCTTGTCACACTTCTTACCACGCGCGTGTGGTATCACGACGTCTTTTGTGAACGTGTCGGATTTGGAGAAGGTGGACGAGGCGATTGTTGAAGGGAAGACTAGTTTGTTGTACTTTGAGTCCATGTCTAATCCGACTTTGACGGTTGCGAATACTCCAGAATTGGCGAGGATTGCGCATGCGAAGAAAGTTAAGGTTGTTGTGGATAACACATTTGCTCCAATGGTGTTGTCTCCGGCCAGACTTGGGGCTGATGTCGTGGTGCATAGTGTGTCCAAGTACATTAGTGGAGGTGCTGACATTATTGCAGGTACGTGTCTTTCTTTGCGTCTTTTGGTTTGGTCCTGTCACGTGTTGAAAGTTACATTATATTGTTTGTTACCTGTTCTGTATATATTTCTTAGAATTTCCAAATGTAGATAATGGTGATATTCATACTAAGCTATTTGCGGTGAGTGATTATATTAACTAGTAAATCACATTACTTTTGTATCAAATAATATAAGTAAAATCAGATCTTATTCTAGTTTTACTCTAAAAGTCTGCCTTGACTGATTCGATCATTTTGGTGGTATGATTCTATTTTGATTCGTTTTTGTACTCTGTTTTTGCAAGATTCCTGGCGTTTTATAAATATTCAATTGTTTTAGATATGAAACAGGGAAACTTACATCACCTTATTTAGTGAAAGGAAGATTATTTACTACATTTTCCAAAATAACCCTTTTTAACTTTTGAGAATGAAATTTTCTCATGAATGACCAAATGACTGTTTTGCCCCTGTCACGAAAGGACACGGTTGTTGTATGAATCAGTAACGATTTATAGCTAACTGGCGTACTGACATTCTTGCTTATCTTTTGGTGAATTGAATTCATATATAGCTGTTTAACAAGGAATCATCAGATATAAGATTGTTGAACTGATTCAAGGATTATGCATGCCATTGCCATGATGTTAATTTGAGCTATGGTTTGATGTATAATACAGGAGCTGTTTGTGGACCAGCCAGTCTGGTAAACTCAATGATGGACCTCCAGCAAGGTGCACTAATGCTGCTCGGACCAACAATGAACCCGAAGGTTGCATTTGAGCTGGCGGAGAGAATCCCACACTTAGGGTTAAGGATGAAGGAGCATTGCGCTAGGGCAATGGCCTATGCAACAAGGATGAAAAAGCTAGGCCTTAAGGTCATCTATCCAGGATTAGAAGAGCATCCACAGCACACATTGTTGAAGTCTCTAGCAAACAAAGACTATGGATTTGGCGGAATCCTCTGTTTGGACATGGAGACAGAAGAAAAGGCGAATAAGCTGATGTCACACTTGCAAAATGGGACTCAATTTGGACTCATGGCTGTCAGCTTGGGGTACTATGAGACTCTTATGTCCTGCTCTGGGAGTAGTACTAGTAGTGAAATGAGCGAGGAGGAGAGGGCTCGAGCTGGGATTTCTCCAGGGCTGGTTCGGATGTCAGTAGGATACAATGGAACTCTGGAGCAGCGTTGGAGCCAGTTTGAAAGGGCTTTAGCCAAGATGCAGGACTCTGGATCGTTCAATAATAAGTATTGAGACATGTCTTGTACTTGTTCTGCCTCTGTAAGTTATTTATCATGCTTGCTGTGCTTTTTCCATGCTAATTTCAATAAGCACTTGTACTTAAATTGTCCTGCTTGCTCCTTTTCGTAATTAAAGCGAAAACTATAAACATATCTTGTTCAGTAATTCTGTAAAAAAACCATTTTACTGAACAGTTATGCCAAGATCGGTTAATTATTTGTTTTCTACTAAAATAATGGAGTCAATAATAAAAACTGTAATAATTAATTTGAAATTCAATGACCTTGTAAATATAATATTTTTTTAGTTCCACGTAATTTGGTAACTGTTTCAAAAATTATTAACGGAAAACATCAGACGATTTAGAATTGTTTCGTAGTCACCTGAGAGATCAAATCTCAAAGAAAATCACTTTACTGATAAACTTGAATGCAAAACTTGATCATATTTACAACCAGCTCAGTTCTTTACATGTTTCTACTCAACAACGGTCAACCACATCAACTTTGACCTTGAAACAATATGTGTAGGCCTTGATTAATTCTTCACCAGAACTCCCACCACTGTGAGCTCCCACAGCTTGACTGATCCATAAAGCAGCTATACTCGGAGCTCCATGAGTTTGCGGACGATGCAAAAGGACTATTGTACATCATTTCTAGTGGTATGTTGTTGTTGTTGCCCCCTGCATGAGTACTCGGTTGCTCCACCACCTGAAACTTGTGTTCATCGTAGTTTTTTTGATCAACAACCGTATGCTTTTTCTCCTGCACGCAAGTCTGTTCCATAGACTCAGACGCATTGGCCGTGACGTTTCGGTCCATTCTTACCCTCTCAAACTTCTCCAACAGCGTCCTTACCTGTTAAAAACATGTACCAAAACATCATGTTATTAAATACACCAGCCTCAAAGACTCATGGAAGTATGAAAGAAAATGAATAAGAGGTATGGTTATATATACCTGAGCAGTCAGAGAGAGATTCTCCTTCTTGAGTGACTCAAACTTACAAGCCAAAGCATCATAGCTAGCTTTGAGGCTGTCATATTCTCTCTCAATCTGCTTAGGCTTCAACCTAGCCCTCCGATTTTGAAACCATATAGCAACTTGTCTCGGTTGTAGCCCTAGTTCAGCTGCGAGCTGTTGCTTGATCCCTGGGTCAGGTTTTGACTCGGAGCCAAACATGACCTCAAGTGACCTGATCTGCTCATCACTAAACCTCTTCTTCTTCCTTGACTTGTTACAACTACTGCTTCCACCAGTACTGCTGCTGGTCATGTTGTTGTTGTTGGTTCTCACACTCCTGCAAACACTACCTTCACTGAAGTCCATGTTCATAAATATCTCAGCTGGATTGCTGTCTGCTAACTCTGATGTATAGCTAGATATATATATTGAGCAAATTTATAAGCTTCTAGATGAGTGACAGAAAAGGAAGGAGGCGTGAGGGACAGGGGATGAAAATAATGATGACGATAAGAGCAGATTTATTAAAATAAGGAAAAACCTGATCAACTAGTGACAATTTATGAAAAAACCTAAACGCAAATGACATGAAAAAACAACTAAATCTAGAGAGAGAAACGCCACGTATGCATGAAAAATGATTAGTGTGAGGTTATCAAGTGCAAGTGAAACATTGGATTCACTCGAGTGAGGACAAAGAGATGTTGGGCTGGAGAACTTGGTGCAATCAGAAGTCGACATGTTTGGAGAGGGGTCAAGACTTTAAGAGGTGACCCAGTTTCATTTAAAGTCACAACACCCCACCACCCAAACTTAAAACGTATGTGTGTTTATGTGGGTAGGAGTGGGTCTGATTCTAATCTGCTCAACTTTGTTATGTGTCTGGGGCTCTGTTTCTGGCTAGAAAAAGATCAGACCTGAAGTTGGGGGAGAGGAATAATGAGGAAAAACTGTGTGTAGTTTTGTTGGTTTTGAGGTTTATGGACACTTGGAAGGGTTCGGATTGGATGATAGAGAGCCTACCCGAACATGTGGGGTCCTTTGTGGGGTTGGTGAAGGGTTTACGTGGTGTAATTTTTATGGCAGGGTTTGGCTTGCTCTGTTTTATTTAGGGTTTTTTAATCCAAGGTTATGAATGTGAATGAATGAAGATCATAAATGAAACAAGGTGGGATTTGAAGTGAGCTCGGGGATTAGGGTTTTTGATAATATACTCCGTAATACTTATGTCGGAGAGTATCATATGTACGAGTACTATTTATAATAATACATTTTCAGCTGGATATGGTGGCCCGTGTGACATTAGGCGATGCTAATTAAACCATATAATCATATTCAAACTCTCAGATTCAAGGCTACCGTGATTTCAATTTTACCATTTTGGTAGCATTAGAATTAATTTCGCAGTTTTTATTAATATTTTTTTTTGTAAATTTGAAGATAATTATAATATACCTCATGGGCTTGCTTTTGTGTGCAATTTCATAAACCAAAAACTCACAGGCCCAGCCAGATGTTGAGAATAGCTGGAAGAGCACGGCCCAATAAGCAAAGCCGAGGCCCAATAAGCGGAGAAAATCAACATGAACTAGAGGTAGTTGAATTAGCAGTAAATATTCCACACGAAACACCACGCCATTGATAAATACGAGAAGAGTTAACACTCATTCGAATTCATTTAATGAATTGTTTTAGTTTTCAGTGGTGAGTCTGCACTGGTGTTGTGCTCTGTGCCTCCCCTGTCACTTTTTTGAAAAATCACCTTATTTATAACTGCTTCAAACACCGAGAAACCAAACACCATTCCCATGGATGTTTAGTTATTATTAAACTGATGTCGTCTTATTCTTTGCACTGAGCATCTCCCATGTTTGAATGTTGCAAAAGTCAAGCTCGGATGCAACCTTTTAGACATGGTGGTGGTGGACGTGGTGCAACCTTTTCAACCACTCCAGTGTATTTTCCCTCGAGGTAGTTTTGTGTAATTGAAACTTGGACACAGATATAATAGCGGCTTAATCTATTTAGATATATTCGTATGGACTAATTCATTCAGCAGTTAATAATGAAATATTAATGTGTCATCCATGATCTTTGGTGTCAGTAATAAACTAAAATTCTGATACATAGAATCCTATCAGTGTGTCAAATTTAACAAAGTTACATCATCCAGCATATATGGTCATTTGGGTAATGATTCAGGAATACCTGCATCACATGAATATCACTTGTTTATAAGAGACTAAGACATTTTTAACAGTCTGATTGGTCATATTATACTACGTATGTTAATATATTGACTTACCAAAGAAAGTAACAAAAAACCTTTGCAGCTGTACATTTGGTGTGAAAACAAGTCTCTTGTGTTTCGTAAGTGGAACTACTGCACCAACACCTCTGTGACTCTGAAAAATGTACTGGATTGGTGTAATGGTTTGTATTGGAGATGGGGAAAGAGCAAAAAGACTAGCTAGGTTTAGGTAGCTATAGCTGGACAAGCCAATGTCCCCTGCCGATGAAGGTGGGTCAATTATATCAACATGATGGCCAAATGACACATTGGCCAGTTACTGCATTGTGTAGTAAGTATTAAACCCTATCCTCCAAAAGACTATATGTCATGCACATCTCATTACACTACAGAAAGACAGAAACCTTAACAGTAGCGCTACTAGAGGTTACTTGTTCAATTGTATAGTTCATCCTGGTTTTGAGGGGGTAATTTGAGCACATTTTCCAATCAACTTTTAAATTTTCTATGGCATTGTTGTTAAAGAAAGGTGAAAATGGATTTTAAATGAGGAGAAAGTGTGATTGTTACAGAAGAATTAAAGAAAAACGTTAATGAAAAAATGAAGATGATTAAAATAGAATGTTGAAAAATGGAAGCCTCAAAAGTTAGAGAAAAGAAAACAATCAAAAAAAGTCAGCACTTAGCTTACATTTTGATATACTGCGATCCATAAGCATCATTTAATTTTTATATTTTTTATGAAATTATAATGAGAAAAGGATTCAACCACCATTTAGGTTTCTCCGGAGGAGTTTACATTATGAGTAGAGTAAACACCATTTAGGCAGTATTTGTCATCAAGTAGAAATGCCACCAGTGGTGGCCCACTAGCATTAATTACCAATTTGTCCTCTCCACACCTCACCCTCTTTTTATTTCAACACCATTCTCTTCACAACTCACCCATCTAACTCTTTCTCTCTCTCTTAGCCAAGAGTCTCTGCTCTGCTCATAAGAAATCCCACCGAGGAAGAGGAAGCAGCTCTTTTTGCGGGGTTTGTTGTCTGGCCCGAGGCCATCATTCCGTTCTGAAATTTCCAATTCCAAGCTAAATACATCATCCATCCTCCATTCATGGATGCTTGAATTGATCGGAATATGTGAATCTTATGCTGACCTCGGACCAGGCTTCATTCCCCCCAAATTCACAGCTTCCATCCTACTCCAGCATTGCATCTCTCTTCATGGTGAGTTGTATGAGTGTTTATTCCAGTTTAGCTTTTGTTTTTCTGGTTTTATTGAAACAGACAGAACGGTGTGTCCATGTAATGATGAGATGAAGCCTTTACATCTGACTGAAGAACAAGGAAAAGGTCATCATTACTCCATCATTTCTCTCTCTGTAACCTGCCTTTTTCTTCTTCTTCTTTCAGATCTATCTGTGATTCTGTTAGGACGTAGAAGTCCAGATTCTTATAATCATTACTAGCTTAATCTATTCGAACTTATCATTTTGCAATGATGTCTTGTTTGATTTTGAACTTGTTCCTCAGCCAACCGTAATCAAATGTTGTTTCTAGGGTTTTGAGTTGGGTTTTATTTATTTATTTAGGGCTAAAGATATATACAATTAAGCTACTCCCATCAATCCAGATCCGTTGGATTTTATGAAACGGGATCATGTTTACATATTCTTGATCTAAAACTTACAGACTAGATTTTGCTTGACTTTGACTTTTTACATCATCAATTATTGAAGCCTTAATTAGCTTTCTCGAAATCCGGCCTGTGTGTTTGTGTTGTGTCTTGTGCAAAGTTCATATGACTTTGTATGGTAGCTTACATATGATCTTGCTTTTCATTTGCTTGATAGCCTTTGCAATATATGGGTAAATAGGAAGCGACATCAACATGGTTAAAAGTTTTATTCTAATATTCAGGTAAGACATTATTAATTAGTGCATGCGATGATGAAGAATAGGTTCTTCACATTGTTCTACCACTCATAAAAAACTATTATATGTTTGTAAGCTGTCTTGATTTGATGAGTGGTGTAGAACCTTTGCAAGAAGAGCTTAATTACTTTGAAGGTATCAACAGCCTCACAGATTGAGATGCAGTGCAGTGTGTTTCAGTTTCAGTTTTTTAGAAGCCGAGACAAATGAAGCCTCTGGTATATGATATGAATATTCTTCTTCAATGTGCTTTAGGGGTTGTTGCAGAATCCAAATTAACCCTTGAAGGTTGTCTATTCACTCATGTTGGGATATGTGTATCAAAAAAATGTTGGGATGTGGATATGGTTTAAGAGAATCTTTCACTTCCTTCCGTTGTCTACACTGATCAACAAGACCTTACCACACAAGAGCACTCTACTGAGACTTCAATCAAGCCCTCTTTTATCTTTGTACCTGTACTGCTGTACATATATTTATCTAGCTATATTGATTAGTATAAACACAATACGCCTCATCTTAATATTGGTCAATGCTCAGCATTGACTCAATAATCAATCACTTAACAGTTAACACATCAAGTGACAGCCTAAAGTGACTGCATATTTGAGAAAAAATGAATTTGACACAGATTCAGTTGTAAGGTTATGGGTAAGAATTAAGGTAAATCAATACTGAGACTAGACTTGTAATGAAGCATTTGTAAGTTGCACTTGAAAAACTGATGAGAGGAAGCTGGGAAAAGCAATGGAGACACAGGTGTAAGGAAAAGCTTGGAAGCGTGTGGTACGTACGTTGCTCTTGAAGCTCTGAAGGGAAACCTTTAATTTAATGACCCTTGCGATAGCAAGGACTCAGACTTCAGAGCCTGATAGAAACCTGACTCATTTCATCATTCTGTCATTACCTTTCTCAGTCTGTGTAGTACTTAAAGCAGTGTATGAAGTTTGTGAACAGCTTTTTGAATCACAGTCAGCTGTTTGTCTTCTGTTATGTTACACTCTATTTGGGTCTGTGAGTGTGCCTACAGCTACGCTACAAAACATGGTTCATTTGGCATTGTGTGGATGTGGGTATGAGTATGATTGGGTTCAAACCCAAGAAGAAGGGGAGGCCCATCAGTAAAATGTTGAAGTGTATAAACAAACCACCTCCATGACATGAAAATGCATAGCATAGCCCAGAGGCTTCATGTGTGCCCCATACAGCTTTAGATGAATGCATTGAGGGCGAAACTTTTACACCAGTTTACAAATATCAAGCATAACTTTTACATATTTATTTTATGCGGACATGGCTGCAAATTGCAAATACTTCGTTTCAAAATTACAAATGTGATATAAAAGACATTTGCCTAAAATTGAATGCCTAACTTGAGTAAGATCTATCATGCTAATGAAAGACTAGCCCAACTGGATGTACAACTTCTGCCATAAGACATTTTGACCAGGCTAGAAGCCCTTATCTTGTCATGTTAGGTATGATCGGGAAAGCCTTAAACGCATGCAAATTATTGTCGAGTTAAAGGGTTAGTTTGTGGTGCACATTTGATGGTATGTTAAGAAGCTGATGCAATTTAACCTTCGCTTTTTCTTCTCCCTAATGTCAAGCATAAAAGATATAACCTTGTTGAAACTTCTAATTCACAACTTTTTTAGGATTAATATTTTGCTTGCACAACTACGACTTTGTTAGGTCATCAAAATTACCAACATAGAAAGCAAGCATGCGTGCGGACAACAACAATTCTTCCGCTGATCCATTATGAAAAAATCAAGTTGCTAACTTTTGTTAGAAAAAATTATTCATTATATTGGTCAAGTCTTGGATATCTTTCAAACTCGAATCATAGATGCACCCTAAAAGATTTACACCATCGTCTTCCTCAATCACAGACCAACGTAACTATAGTGACATGTTTTTCCTCAAAGAGTCTACTATCATCTAGGGCTATTGCACATAAGACAACAGAGCAGTGGAGTGTGTGTGAGAAAACAGGTAAAATGTTAGCTTGGTGTTAGAAGTTACGTGACTTATGCCGACAGCCATCTGATTTATAGGCTATTAATTAATCCCTTCAAGTGTAATGCATGTATAATACTTATATTTTCACCTTGTTTCGCAATGACACCAAGTAACTAATCATGTGAGGTCCAATTCAACAACAAAGGCCAGACTTTTGAGGAAGGTACTCTTGAAATTTAAGAGGGGTGTAATTTGAAGCTTCTTGTTGGGAATGAAATTCAAAGTCATTGGATTAGACTATTTGTAAACCTGGAAATGTTTTACATCAGGGGTTCATGCCATATAAAAGCACTAATTAGTATATTCATAATAGAGTATTGCTAGGAGCATCGAAAATCGATGTGTATGGAACAACATTCTAAAGAAATTCTTCCTAAATTTTGTCTACCAACTAATTTAAGGTGGAGTGCCTTTCAATTATTTTCAAGGTTTATGATAATGTCATCTGCATAATTAAACGAAAGAAAGAGAGAATTTCAACATTAGTTAATTAGAGGTATAATTATTCAAAATGAATTCAGTAAGATCGGTACATGTTTGTGATTCTTTAAAATTTCAGTATAGAGTACGTAGTTTAGTAGTTGTACATACTGATGTGGCATATAATTGAGACATGTAACTCTACGCGTGCAATAAAATTCATTCAGTGTCGTAGAAGACATGTACAGCTGGCTAGGGTTGCACACCACTTGGGTTTGTCATTGCTAGCCAGGGCTTAGACTTTTAATATTTCACAGGCATATAGTGTGTAGATGTCGTATCAGAGTTTTAGTTAACATCAATAACCTTTTTTTCAACATACAAAATAGCTAAAATGTTAGCACAATAATAATCTAAGATATCAGAAAATCCCAACCATATGAGTGGAAATTGAGAACGCATTAATATAGACTTTGGAGGATATTAATGAGAGTGAGATGTCACTATTGAATGATTGCCTGAAAAAACAGATCGAACTGGATCAGCAAGCGCAAGTTTCTTTAACCAACATTAATGGCGACCCCTTGTATCAACTGCTCTCATAAGCAAATTAACGTGACGGGAATTTATTGCTCTAGGGTTCGGTCAAGTGGCCGGCCACACCCGCGTAATTAGCTGAACTCGGCTGTTATTAAAGTCCTCATATGACCTAGCTAATTGTTAGCAGCCATGTTATATGAGATATTGTCTGCATTGCTGTTTTTGGTGTTACTTCTTTTATGGACATTATGAAGTGAATGATGGTTCAATAGATATGTGCTAAGATTCGGTGATGAAATGGAACATCTTAATTAATTTGAATCACGAGAAATATCAAGTAAAAATAGTCACTTTAAAAATTAGAATTATTATTAATCCTTAATTTGATGTTGAATTTCAACAACAGTCAAAGATGCATCACAAAACATTTCCACTCCCATTTTATATACGTACAATGCGTAACATCAAGAAGACGTAGCCATATGGGTAGAGTGAGACTTGGGCACCCAAAGAAGAAAAAATCAAGAAGATCATAGGAAACCCCCCCTCTACTATATTGACAAGTGAACTTTAAGTTCAATTACCCCATATGTATATATATGACTTCAGCTCGTGAAAAAAGGAAGCAATAATGCCAATGCGGATATTGCTAGCATCCTGCCCTCTTATCATCACCACTTGCGTTTCTCCACATCTCCTCGAGCTCTCTAGCAAATGCCTTTTGCCTTCCAACAACAATTGTAATATGATCCTTTTTATCAATGATTTTCACTCTAGCACGTGGAATCTTGTTCTTTACATGATGGCTGCACTCAATCGGAATGAGTTCGTCATGGGTACCATGGATCACATTAACATCGCATTTCAGATCACGGACTGCATCCAATAACCCATCTAATTTTCCAGCAGACCCACAGATCACATTGTGAAGGGTATGCCAGGCAGAAATATGTGTGTGGCAAAAGAAACCCTCAATTAAATATGTCTTTGATCCTGTAAAGAAATATTAAAATGTCATAACATGTCATAAATTCATGTAGCTCGCTGATTAAGATTGTTAATTAATGTATACACTTTTAGATACTTGTCCTTGTCCAATTTAACCAAAAGTGTCCGGTGGCAAGAGTTATGAATTTATGCCGATAAAATCCAAATTTAAAATTATCTAAACCTCATTTTCTTGAAACACTATCAAAATTTCATAGTCAAATTTATATTGACGGAAACAAACATCTTGCGTCACCACACAACTGAATTATTGAGCATAGTACAACTAAATGCTCAAAATGTTAATATGGGAAGTGCACTTATTATTTTTCATTATTCTAATCAAAATTAAATAAACAAATCTGCCATCCATTGCATCACTTGAAATGTACCAATGTGGGTTTGCTAGCTACCACTCTACAGTTAAAAACATATAGTTGTAAGAATTGGTGTCTGGTCCAATTCAGATGTGTAAAAAAATTAATGTTGATGAAAGATGAACAAGGCCATGAGAATCATGAAGTGTATTTAATAAAGTTTTGACGGACGTGATATATGCACTCAAAGAAGAGAACAGATTCATGTTAGCAAAATTTAAGTACCTATTGCGGGTGATGAGTTTGGTGAGAAATTCCCACAGCCGATGGTTCTTGGCAATAAGGACGCAGGCTAGTCTACTGATGTGCTCGTAGGTAGCAACCAACGGAGGCTCCGAAAGCTATTGGTGGCCATATTCGCCTTGGTGCAATTTGCTTCATCACATACTGAGACGCTTGCTCCCCCTTAGGCACAGGAAAATATGGCTGAAATGAATTTAAACATCGCAATCATAAAATTCCAAGCTTATTAATTAATCAGTAATCAAATGAAAAGCATGTTTTAACTAAAAGAAACCTGGTAGATGTGAGATTCACTGTTTCTTTTTTTAGGTGCAGTGTCATAATGTCTAAAGGTTGACACCTAACTGACTTAAATGTCATCGATCAAAAGCATATTATTACTTGGAAAACTCACCGGTGCTAGAAGGGTCAATGACTTGACAGCTCCAGGGAGTTTAACGGCTAAAGCTAAGGCCAAAATGCACCCTAACGAGTGAGCCACTATGTGGAAAGACTTAACCTTGTGTTGCTCCAACACGGACTTTTCAATCATGTCCAAATGCTCTCTCAAAGTGTATAATGAATCAGCAGGCTTTGGACTCTGGCCAAACCCTAGCAAGTCCACCGCAAATAAGCGGTATGTTGCCTTGACGGAGTTTGAAAAGTTAGGGAATACCGTCTCGGTCCAAAATGCGGAAGAAGATATGAATCCATGGATGAACAGAACATCTTCTTTTGCTGTTCTGTAATCTGTATCAATGAATTAAATTGAAATTGAACTACTCAGACACTTTGCATGGTCATGTTAAACAAAAACCCTTTAAAATAATTTGAGGTTAGAATTACCTTTAGGCCCTTGTGACTTGACAAAGAGAGTATCCTTGCTGGAATATGTCCAGGAGGCACAAAAGCTACAGTCACAATCAGACCAGCGTTGAACTGGAAGAGATGACTCCCTTCTGATCTTGCCCTGTAACACTTCAACTACTGAAGAGTTCACAGTGAACTTTGATCTCATTGTCCCTACATATCTCACTGCTTTATAAGATCTGTTGTTGTTTTGCTTCTCAACAAACCCGTTATTCCCTTTCCGCTTCTTGATCTCCTTCACTGTAAGCTTGGACACTTCGGAGAGCAATGAGGGGCGTGTATATAAAGTATCGGATATCTCGTCCAGCTGGAGCTTACTAGAAGTGAGATGGACGATCTTCGACTCACCTTTTTCAGAGACAAGGATATTACCTGAGCTTGTAATGGCTTCTTTTCCAGAGGAACAATAGCAACGTTTCCACTCAGCCTCGATCATAAAGTCTATAAACCTGAAGGCGAAACATAAGACGAAGTCGAGGAGGTCGAGGAGTAAGAACACAATAAGGCTGAAAGCCTCATTGATGAATCGCCCAGTCAGTAAAAAAACAGATTTTGTTTTCATCATTACACCCATGTTATGAACCCTTCGATCTACAGTCTGTATATACACTCCCTGCTTGGGAAACCAGAGTAGCTAGAATGATGGGGTTCAACTGAGCTGCGGAAGGGTCCGCTGGCTAGACCAATGCATTCAAATAATCAACGAAGGAGAGGAGGGCTTGCCAAATTATAAGTGAAAGCCAACTGCACCATGTACAAAAACACAGTGAGAGACTTAGATGAGAATGAGAGATCCAGATAGGAGAGAAGGGGAAGGCTTGGCTTTTTTGGTTGGTTAATGGAAGAAAATGATCGAAGCGTGTTGTTGGTGTGGCTTATAGTTATAGAAAAGGAAAAGACACGTAGTAAAAGAAACTGAACATGAATTCATTGATGCATTAAACCCTCTGCTGGCCTAAGAGTATTTTTTTAACGGGTAGGTAGTAGTTGAACCTCCCTGTAAACAAAAAGAAATTTCAAATTCCATAATAAGACCCTCTGTATTATGTTGTAAAATACAATTTAATTTCATAAAAAAGAAGTCCACAGCAATAGTAATATGTATGTATAATATTCTAATCTCATCGTACCGGCTTAGTAGCATGCATAGTCAGTCATTACTTTCTTTATTAGGGTTTGAATGATGGATATAAATGAGTAAAGATTACACTTCACTTCACTTTGAGTTAGGAAAGAACTTGTTGCGTGTCTCCACTCCTAGATGAGTTTAGCTAGGTCGCAATTTTCTTACCAGAGTTATAGGTTGCACAATTTATGGTGTAAACCTAGAGGAGGGGAATTTGTCAAAGTATAGAATTCGGTGTATTCCTAAATCCTCCCAATATGCATTAAATGCAGAATGAGTAAGCCACGTGACTCCCATATCTTAGTAACCAAGCCCTCGCCACAGCCCCTCCCTTACCCCTTTCATTCTTCACAATATTGTCAACAGTTCCATAACGCATTAGACATGTTCAAGAGCCACCAGTCAGTTTAGCAAAATTATACACAAGTTTGAATATCGAATCAGCACAAAATACATTATTACTGCTGACAACAACAAAAAAAGCAAGTCAACACCTTTAATCCCGCCTCAGACAGTTTATAGTTGCACCAGTAACTCGGCAAAGAACAGGTCAACTCATCCCCCTTTGAATAGAGCCATAAATGCAGAGCTCATAAATCAGTGTGGTGTTATTTTTATATGGTAGATGATCGATCATCAACTTGCTTGTGCACCAGCAGCAATAGAACCTTAATAATCACACAACTCAATCTGTCAGTCACAACCTTTATATTCTCGATCCAAGCCATGCATCCAGCCAGCCAACATACTTCCATAAACAAGTGCCGTTGTAGCTGGTAATGCATGTAGTCTAGGGTTAGTAGCTTCAAATTCAGTGCTTCACTTTATTTTCAATCCACAGTACTTTATACAATGGTGTAATATATTGTATGCACATTCAATAGCTTTTTTGGTGTTTCCATTGAATGTAAGTTTAAACCCCTAAAGTTAACAATCCGTGACTAGGTCTGGCATTACTTTTATACTGCCATCAGGGAGCTAGCTGGATGTGCGCAGGTCTCAGATCTCTACTTCACAGTCATCTCTCCATATCCCTTTACCCATGCTAGTAGTTACTTTGGTACGTGTATGAGCTGTAACCTAAGGTGGAGAAGCATGCCCAGTGGCATCCCAATCCACACTATTTGTAACATGTTTGATCAGTGTTCTGCGCACACTCTTTGCAGACTCAATTTATGTAAAGCTATTTATGAAGGTAGGTTAGTGACAGTTGGCCGTCAGTGTTCAGTATATTGCAGTATATTGCAGTTTCTCAAGTATGTTACCTTCAGAATGGGCTTGGAGAAAGAGCGAGAGGCGGGTTGGGGCTGCCGCCGATTTTTTTCCTGAAACAATACAGATAGTGTTAACATCTTCCGATTGAGATGGCATGATGCTAATAATTACATTATTTGTAGTTTGATGCTGGTTAGGGCAAATGGACAAACTTAGGTCAAGTTCACAATAACAAAAATGAAAGCCAAGTCATTCCGGCAGCAGCAAGAAGAGGCAGCCGAACACAAAAGACTCATTTGTCCAATTGTAATAGTCTGTATGCAGCAGTCGAAGCCACTTTTAATTTTTAGGACAACATAATATCTAAGAATTGAATGTAATCTAGCTTGTTGGCAGTCCACAGAGATGCTAAAGTGAAACAGAACAACAAATGGTCATTGATGAGCTTCATCACATAATGTGACTTGCGACTTCAAGCCAATTCACAATGAAGAGGGAACAAGTTTAAATGTGGCATTTAACACTTCAACCTAAGATAGATTAAATTACAACATTATTTTCAACAATAATGGAAACTGCAATCACCACTTTTCCAGATTCTCGTATCTAACTCAAACAAACTCCCAATTGACGTAACCCAGGCACTATACTGATGCAGCGATTCAAACACAATTCTAACAAAACCAATGCATCCAACGTAGAATATTTTTAAAATTAAAACCTCAACATTCCAGATCGGCATTTCTAAAGCACAATTTCCATCAATCATTGATGAAAGGTTTCAAAATCAATAAAAGGCCCATTGCACTGTTATCAGATCAACATTCTATCGGAACCAATGCAACACTTGGCCAATTTAGATCAAATAAGCTCATTCCGGATGTGTTTGATCCCCTTACTATTAGCAGTACCAATAACCGACTTACAAATTAACTCAAAGGTATATACAGACAAAATGGATCAGATTCCTTTACCTTCGCAATCTCATAAACATGACATGTCCCGCTCGCCCAATCTTATCTCCCTTGACCAGAGTTGCAGTGACTTTAACAAAAGAGAAATTATGAGGCAACTGGCGATTGGAGACCTGCACTCTTGCAGTAACCTATCATAATTGAACATTAATGATGCATACACAATAAGAGGGGCATAAATAAAGAGTGCAGGTTCAAGATTCTACATAACTATATTTAAGTTAAAGAGTGATCACAATAAAAGATTCATTTCATTAATAAAGTAAAACTAAGGAACTGGTTACTGTTAAGTTCAAATAAGGACTAACAATCTAACATAAACAACAATATGTGTGTTCTCTCAAAGAAGCAAGATAGCATCAAAAGTTCCTCACCCTACAAAAATTTACCTAAACCTTAGGCTTCGTCGAAGTCTTGAAGATGACATGGACACAAGCACACAGGATAAGCAGTTCATTTTTACCTCAGTATGACTTTGATTGATGTTTCAAAAGAAGGCAGATAGCCCACCTATCCGCTATGATCACCAACATCATCACGAACTTCAGACTTGGACTTATCAGAATCCGCATCTGCTACTAAATCAACAGCATCAGGTTCCCCAGCCTACAAATAATAAATCACAACGTAGTTAGTATATTAACACTTTCATACAGTGGTACAGTATAGAGCTAAACACATTGCAGAAAACAGGAAAGTCACATACAGTCATGCAATTTTACCAGTTTCATGCGATACGCACCCATGTTCGGAGCTTTCCCTGATAAAATGCATACAATTAATAAGGACTACTTAATTACAAGTAATCCTCTCTCACAAATCATATATAAAACCTTACTTCGTTGGACATAGACTTCCACTTTTCACCCCAGCTTTACCAACTTAAAATATAATTCAATCAATATCTTATCAATAAAATCACGGCTAACATTACCTAAACATATAGACTGCGAGAAAATAAAGTTCAACAGTCTTACAGCGGCCTCAAATTTGTTGTACTGCTTCCTCAAAACTTCCCTAAAAAGAAAAGGCAGCAAAAATAACAACAAATTCATATCAATTGAACACAAAGAAAGCAGTTTTAGACTTATCAGGATCTTTTTCAACTTTTTTCGCTGCTTTCAGTTCATCAACGACAGCCTATCATTGCCACAAAAACCATAGGCATCAAAACCAACACTATATTAACAAATAACGAATAAAAAAAACCTGAATTCCCCTAAATGTGATAATTTCACAATTACGCACACCAAAACTCTAGGTCAAGATTTAATAATTTAAAAGGCTAACAATTTTTAAAACATACATCGAAGCGAACCTGGAGTCGAATTTGGCGGTGCCGGCCATTAATCTGGCTCCGGTCATGGCGAATTGGATGAAAATTAGGGTTTTGAGAGGAGCGAAAAAAATGGGGCACCGAGGACTAAAAATTAATACCTTAAAGCTCAATTGCATTTATTAGAAAATAGTAAAGGTAGAAAACCTCACAATAATTAAGAAGC
The DNA here is from genome assembly GCA_006409495.1 of Sedum album. Lineage (NCBI taxonomy): Eukaryota > Viridiplantae > Streptophyta > Magnoliopsida > Saxifragales > Crassulaceae > Sedum > Sedum album. The sequence continues at coordinate 179,307 of QZGG01000271.1, forward strand.
GCAGGAGCCTAAGCGTCCAATTACGAAATGACCATTTTACCCTTACCAATATAACCTAAAACTCCGCCACCGCTTCATTGTCCAAATACACTTTTTCGCTTCACACGAATTCAAACATGTCGTGTTTGGTGTTGAGCAATGCCAGGGTTTGATCGACAGTAAACCCTCTCATCTTCGGCGCGTTAAGGATACGTTTATATTTGAGTGTCGGCCCTCTTTGATTTGTTAGGTAAGAATTCATTGTTATAGATTTTGAAACTGAATTGAGCCTTGATTTGGTGTTGTTATCGGACTGTTGAGTCCCATTTTTGTTAGATAGGAATTGTTATTACTGGATGGCACTCTTTGATTTTGTTGATAGATTAGATGCTCACAAGGTGTTTGCTAAATCTTCAGCTTCCCTGTTGCATTTTTTATTGCTAGCTTCTGTTGTTCTCATTTGAAATTGAGTGTATCTGAAAGAAATTTCTCTTCTTTTTAGATAACACTAAGCAGTTTATTTCTACTCTTCTTTACTGTGATATGTATTTGTGGTGATGCCATTTGGGAAGTCATCTTATTGCATGATCATGAATTCATGGTTATCTTGGCTGTAAAGATTCTTTGTATGAATGTATATTACGTTCCAACACTATATTCATATGATTGGAATCTTATTTTGGATGATAAAACCTTGAAATTGGTAACATCATTTGGTTTGCAGCGGAGGAAAGAAAAACAAATAGCTAAGAAAAATGTCAGAGGTTCATCAATTTATGCGTAAAGGCCATGGGCTTGATCTGGATCTTAATCTTCCTCCCTCCCCTGAAGCAAGTTTATCTGACTGCCAGTCGACTGGAAATGACTCATCAGGTCTGATATTTGCTCTCTTTTATTCTGAAGTTCATAAGTTATGAACCTTGTTCTTAATGTTGGAATACTGCTTGTTGCATCACCATATGTTTGAAGAAATTTCTTAACTGACATCTTAAGTGATGCATCTAATGTTGAGTGGCTACTGCAGATTCTGTGAGTGAGAGCAGGCGAGTAGAATCGAAAGTGGCGTCCAGGATTCAACTAGAAGATCTTGCGCAGTACTTTGATCTACCGATCAAGGAGGCTTCAAAACATTTGAAAGTTGGTTTAACTGTATTGAAGAAGAAATGCAGGGAGTTTGGGATCCCTCGCTGGCCACATAGGAAAATCAAATGCCTTGATGGCCTAATCAATACACTTGAGGTTCTTCCAATTTCTTATTATTTTTTTCGCGTTTAAAACGAGTGTCATTGTATTACTAGGTGATATTAAAACATCATTTTCAAAAGCTTCCAATGCTTACTTCACGTTGTTTCTACATCTGAGTAGGAAGAAGTGGAACGGCAACTCCAAGATAACACAGATGTAGCAATAGCAATGGCTAATAAGAAAAAAATGTTGGAAAGCGAAAAAGGGACATTGAAAAGGAAACCATTTATGGAACTGCAAAGCGAGACCAAGAGATTAAGGCAGGATGTTTACAAGAGAAGGTTTTTAGCTAGAACTTGTAAGATTAGTTCAGGTTATAAGATCTGCTTTTGTGAGAAGTGTACTGCCAGTAACATAAGGAAGATGTTGTTGTATTATTTATCTCCAGTTTCCTTGGTAAATCTGTAGGATATAAATCGAAAAATGAATTACAACAGCTGTTCAAGCCTGAAACCTATTGTTATATTTTGGCTCAGGGGATACATACTAGGGTTGTTGTGTTTTTGATAAACTGATCATGTTTTAAGGTTCAAACCTTTGTCCTCATCATTTTACTATGAAAACATTTCAAATGAAAACTAACATTTCCTCTGCCAGGTAGCCTCTCGCAAGTCCTTCAAGTTTGTTAAGTGAGTCAATGGTTTGCTTTTCATACCTTAAAGAACCAAGAAAATAGTTCTAATGAGATAAGCATTTGGCAAAGTGCTGGCTTCTATGTCATTGTCTCTATTTCAATTATTAGGTGGTTCTACTGGTGGCATAATGAATAAAATAAGCATTTGTTAGGTGTTAGAGAATAATCCTCCAGCCTTTCCGATTGGCAATCTCCATTTTCATACTACTGGAAAGCATATTTAAATCTAGGAATCTCAATATAAAAAAATTTCTATTGATTTTAAAGTCAACTTCTTGAAATTTTGGGCTCAAATCAAACATGGCAATTAAAGTAAGCAAAAAGATGCTACAAACATGTCAACTCCAGCTCCTCATTTCACAATCCTCGTCAATTTTCTCCATCTCCTGCTTTCTGTCTCTATTTTTTTGTCATATTGCTGAATTTGGGATTTGGACCAGCAACAACTTTTGCAGCTTAGGGTCACCAAAGATTGAACCTTTTTTGTCATCCAAACAAACCCTTTTTGCAATTTTGGGTAGTGGTTGCATGAGATGGGTAACTGTTGGGGCTCATCTACTCCTGAAGGTCATTTTAACAACCCTATATTTGATGGCAGCTCATCTAAACCATCCACCCCAGGTACTTCATCTCCAATTTCACTTCCATTTTTTCCGAAATTCGAGTTATCAGCTTAGGAAGTGTAGCAATCATCGAAAGAAATGATGGTGACCTGAACATTTTGTGAATCTTGTTTTTTAATTCGAGGGTTGTTATCTGTAAAATAACCAAATTTTGAGGTTTTGAAAGTCATTTTGTTTGTTATCCAGCTACATCTAAGCGACTTAGTAATGCTGGTCAGAGTAGATTCTCAGAGGCAGCTAATGGGAGTCTTGATGATGGATTAACAAGTGTGGAAGAGGATTTCCCAATTCTCAAAGAGTACACGTTTGCTGAGTTGAAGGCTGCCACAAAGAATTTCAGGCCTGATACATTGTTGGGAGAGGGCGGCTTTGGGCTGGTGTTCAAGGGTTGGGTTGATGAGAAGACGCTGGAACCGACCAAATTTGGCACTGGGATGATGGTTGCTATTAAAAAGTTGAAACAGCAGAGCCAGCAGGGCTTTGCCGAATGGCAAGTACGAAAAATGCAACATTGAACAATTGTCACTGATTGTTTGTATTTTGTTGAAGTAGAATCATGCTGATCTAGTGCCTGAATAGTATTTTGCGAATGACTAAATTCTATATTTTCGGCAATATTGCAGGCGGAGGTGAACTTTTTAGGTGGCCTTTCACACCCTAACCTTGTGAAGCTGTTGGGATATTGTTGGGACGATAAAGAGTTACTTTTAGTTTACGAATATATGCAGCGAGGGAGTTTGGAAAACCATTTGTTTAGAAGTAAGTGATGTATGCACATCTTAATTAGTATATGCAAATCTTGCTGCAGACGGGCAAACTGATGGTTTTTTTTGTGTAGGGACATCGACAGTTGCTCCACTTCCATGGGATATTAGACTGAAGATAGTCATTTGCGCAGCTCATGGACTGGCATTCCTGCATACCTCTGATAAGCATGTCATTTATCGAGATTTCAAGGCATCAAATATACTCCTTGATGCAGTAAGTTCTGACTAAAATTACTCTTCAGTTCTCTTATTCCGCAAATGTACAAACATTAAAATTTAAGCTTATTATTTTCAGAGATCAATGTTTCCTACTAGTCTACATTGTTTCTGTGACTATTACTCATTGGTGACGTTTTCTTTCAGAATTATAATGCTAAGATTTCAGACTTTGGTTTGGCCAAATTCGGGCCAGAAAGTGGAGAATCACACGTGACAACCCGCATAATGGGAAGTTACGGCTATGTTGCACCAGAATACATTGCAACGGGCCATCTATACATCAAGAGTGACGTCTATGGATTTGGTGTCGTCCTACTAGAAATGCTAACAGGGCAAAGAGCGCACGATCCAAAACGGCCACAAGGACTACACGGCTTGGTAGATTGGGCAAAACCGTATCTCCCTAACAAAAGAAAGTTAAAAATCATAATGGATGTGCGTATGGAAGGGCAGTACTCGATGACAGTAGCATTCCAAGCAGCACAGCTTGCTTTAAAATGCATCGCTGGAGAACCTAAGAACCGTCCGTCTATGAAGGAAGTTGTTGATGAACTTGAGAAGATTCAAGCAATGAGTAAGACTAAGACTAGAGAATCTAGAAATTCGAGGATCAATGCTTCTCAGAACCACCACAGCAAACAACCTGATCATGTCAAAACTCCTCTCCACCTGAAGTCCAAAGCTCCATAGAATATACACATTGTGTACTGGAGGATTTGCAGAATTGACAGCAACATTTGATGCCTATACTGGTATTGTAAAATTGTGTATTCTCAAAAGAGATTGTTTTAACCTATTCTATATATAAAGAATTGACTGTTTTCAAGGGTGTCAAGGGTGTCTTCACATTTTTCGCAATTGATTTAGTGTCTGGTCAGCAAGAGTGTGTGCTACGTCATCTCCTTGCTTAGAGACAAATTTTTCAAAGACGGGGAATAGTGGAATACACCTGCTGGTTTTCTTAAAATAATACATACGTTGAAAGTGTTTCCGTAAAAACTGATAGGAATTTATGAATTACAAAAGTTGAATATACTTATTTTTGCTTATGATCCTTACACTTCAACTGCAAATCAAAGATGGTACTGTGGAGGATCAAAATTACATCAACCTTTGTTGAGAGGTTTCGAACAGAGGAACAAGAGCAAATATTGAGCTGCTAACTGGGGGAAACTCAGACCTAGTTTACAGTTCAAATATCATGGTAATGACTGTCACCAAACTTGTTCTTAATCCACTTAAAGCTGTTTCTAAAA